>CAKAKR010009506.1:2790-13645 GCA_916700685.1 Adelosebastes latens | reverse complement strand
TAACTGTCTGTGTTTTCTTTAGATCACTATTCATCAGGAGCATTAGCAGCTGCTGGAACAATCCCTGTTGTTCTCCTGGCTGTCATATCCCTCTCTGTCTTCCTGTGGATCAGGTGAGCAGTTCTGTTTCACTGAATTGTTGTTGGTTAAATCATCAAAAGTCAGTTTGTCAGAACTAAAACATTCAATCATTTATTTGTTTAATTAATTATCCTAACTAGAAAAAAGAAGGCTGATCAGGGACAGCCGGAGGAGCAGGGTGACCTTCAGTATACCAGCGTCCAGTTCTCCAACGAGCAGACAGATCCTCTCTACTCCAACATCAGACCAGCTCAGTACCTCAGACTCAAGGAGCGACAGGAAGTCGTCGAGTATGCTGCTGTCAGGTTCAACAGTGCCAGTACTACCCTGAGGTGAGCAGCTCCTCACACAGGAACATCAGCCTCTCTACCAGATTAGAATGACATCATGTGGTACCAAATACATTCATAGCTTCTGCATTCCTATTATCACTGTTGGGATATGATGAGAATGATAATATTTCATACTGTATCTTCAGAATCACTTGTTTTTGTTCTCAGAACCAGAGGTCAGGACACTGGAGAGGATCAGCTGCATTGTACAGCACCGTCAACAAACCCTGATGATCACAGGAGGCGTTGCATTTGATAAAGCATTGGTATGAAAGTCATTTCAGTGTAAAGACACCGACTCCTTATTAACTTTAAATCAGCGTGCATGATGGGATCACAGAGAGGCAGACCTCAAAGTTTAAACTGTAAACCTGGAAAAGCTGGAAGATTTCTATATGATAACAGATTATTTAGCTGCTTTGCAGTCGGAGGGGAACATGTGTTTGCTGATCTAGTTGTAGTTCCCAACTGTTTTACTGATAACAATGTGTATTTCTGTATAATATATCTCCACCACGCTCTTCTTCTTCCCTCTTTTTTTTACCGGTTCCATCACAACTGGTTCAGATACCAATCATCAGAACTCTTATACTCATTTTTACTGCCTCACCTGCTCATTACAGTCATTACATTACTGTCTTTTTATACATATAATCACAGCTGTCGTGTTTTTGTTCTGTATTTGTTTGTACTTTCACCACCATGTATTCAGATTTTGTACTTTATTATTTCTTCTTATTCAATAAAAAAAACTAAATAGTAGTTATGCTCTATCTTTTCTTTTCCCCCTCCTCCTCGTGTTGGTTGGCCTGATGAGACGGTATGTTCTTAGTAACACACTCTTAGGCCGTGTCTACAGGTATGCAGATATTTAAAAAAAGGGATATTTTCCCCTCCGTTTGAAAAAAAAATCTGTCCACACGACCTTCATTTTACAAAATATCTCACGCTCGCCATAATACATACATGTCACCATAAGTTAACGGGTCAAGGAATGTTGTTACCACCCTTCTCCCTCTTTCCTTCAGCTTCATTACAGTCAGTTGGATAAAGCCGGGCGTACACTGTACGTTTTATTAGCCGCAGTTGAAGCAGAGCCACGAGCCGACTCCCCGACGTCAGCGCCTTCTTTTTCCTCTTTTTACAGTAATCAGAGCGTAGCTATCAAGATAACAATGTAGGCTACAATAGCTATAGCTAAATAGAAGCGGTCCGTTATGCGTAGCAACGGTCTGTTATACATAACAACGGTCTGTTATACATAGCAGCGGTCTGTTATACATAGCAACGGTCTGTTATACATAACAACGGTCTGTTATACGTAGCAACGGTCTGTTATACGTAACAACGGTCTGTTATACATAGCAACGGTCTGTTATACGTAGCAACGGTCTGCTATACGTAGCAACGGTCTGTTATACGTAGCAACGGTCTGTTATACGTAGCAACGGTCTGTTATACGTAGCAACGGTCTGCTATACGTAGCAACGGTCTGTTATACGTAGCAACGGTCTGTTATACATAGCAATGGTCTGTTATACATAGCAATGGTCTGTTATAGCATAGCAACGCCGTGATTGACCAATCAGAATCGAGTATACAACACAGCCGTGTAATAAGGGCTATATAAATACTGTGAAAGTATCAAAACTCTGAGTACACACAACCCGTATTCAGAAACTGTGCCTTTGAAAAGAGCTGTCAGGATTTCTGTAACACTGTGATGTCACAACTGTACAACATTTCACTGTTGTAAACATGCTTAATGTATCCCAGTTTATTTCCGCTTGCAGTGTATTGTGAATGACATCAGCTGACAGGAAGTAAACATGGACCCAAGCTGTTGCCTAGCAACGCAATTCCATTGAAATGCGCTAAAACGAGCGTTTCAGACAGATAATACAGGCATATTCAGGCAGACAATATGAGGAAAATTAAGTTTTTGTTTATTTTAACATTACAGCATGTAAACATGTTCTAGAAAGAAACATAAAATACAAGTATGAAGCTGAAAATGAGCACTATATGGGACCTTTAATACTTAAAATAAACAGATAGATAATAACGATTATTTTTCAGACCCTAAACTGTGACTACACTTTTTTTTTTTTTTTTAAAAAAGGCCTCTTGAAATGGTCTCTATTGTGTTAGTGTGGTGTTCTGACCACAAAACGAGTTTCTCACACTCCCTTAAATAGATATTAAGAAGTTCATAGTTGAACAACTTGACTTTCACAGGTCAGATAATTTACAGTCCTGCTCACCACTGTGGAAATATACCATATATATCATAATCTGCCACATTCATATCATTCATGTTTCCTGTTTTATTTTGTTACTCACCTCTCCTTTCATTTCAGATCACTTCACTTTCTGCTTTTGTGTGTTTTCCCGCCTGTTATGGACGTCTGCCTCGCCCTGTTTAGTTTCACCTGTCCCTCATTGGCCCCGGCTCTCCCCAGACCTCCTGCTCACCTGTTCTCACTTCCTCCAGCAGTCATTCACTACATATACCAGCCCAGTTCCTCTGGTTTCTAATCAGGCTGTCGTCGTAGTTATGTGGTGTTCTGTTGCCTGCTGGACCTTTCTGCCTATTTGGACTCTTTCACCTGCTGAAACTTCAATAAATCACTTAAATGCTGCCTCCTCAACTCTCAACATTTGGGTCCAGTCCCTGTTTGAGTGTTCCCTGCACCATGACAAGTTAGTGTTGTTGTTTTTTTTGTACTATTGATTTTATAAAATCTGCTTTCTCCTTGACTTATTCAGAATAAACAGCCCAACATAATAACATGTAATGACAAAAAAAAGTGGTGATATGAGTTTTTGCAGACATTATTAATGCAGTAAATCTTTTAAGTCATGGTGTCATGGCCGTTGATTGACAGAACTTTCTTTGAGAATTGTTTCATTAAAAAGGAGTCATAGTATAGTATGTTAAAAAATGTTGTGAAAAAGAAGTCATAGTATAGTGTTAAATATGGCATTTGTCATAATATTCAGACCAACAGTACACTAAAGTATGTGCAGAAGTGTCCACATGCTTTAGTGCCACACAGAGTACTTCTAGTCCAGGGGTCAGCAACCTTTAAGAACCATTTTAGTCAAAGAAAAAAAAAAATTCTGTCTGGAGCCGCAAAACATGTGATCATTGTGATGAAGGTAACACAGTTTATAGTCTAAGTTTATAGTATATAAGTCTAATGCAGTGAGGGCCAAAGAGACAATGTACTACGGAGTATTAGGACCACATTGAGGGAAAAAACATCTGAGATTTACAGAATAAAGTCAAAATATTATGAGAAAAAATGACGTAATATTACGAAAAAAAAGTTGTAATATTACGAGAATAAAGTCATAACTTTATGATAAAACAGTCGTAATATTACGAGAATAAAGTCGTAACTTTATGATAAAAAAAAGTCGTAATATTACGAGACTAAAGTCATAACTTTATGAGAAAAGCAGTCGTAATATTACGAGAATAAAGTCATAACTTTATGATAAAAAAGTCGTAATATTACGAGAATAAAGTCATAACTTTATGATAAAAAAGTCGTAATATTACGAGAATAAAGTCGTAACTTTATGATAAAAAAAAGTCATAATATTACGAGACTAAAGTCATAACTTTACGAGAAAAGCAGTCGTAATATTACGAGAATAAAGTCATAACTTTATGATAAAAAAGTCGTAATATTACGAGAATAAAGTCATAACTTTACGAGAAAAGCAGTCGTAATATTACGAGAATAAAGTCATAACTTTACGAGAAAAAAAGAAAATAACACGTAAAATGACTACTTTATAATATTCTGACTTTATTCTTTAAATCTCCGATTAATTTTTTTCCTCAATGTGGCCCTAATACTCCGTCGTACCGTCGTACCATAGACCTACAACAATGATCAATCAAAATGAAACTGTAAACAAAAAACAGTTATTCATTTCCATTCACTTCTGTATAAATCCACAGAGAGCCGCTGGAGAGGAGCTGAAGAGCTGCAGGTTGCTGACCTCTGGGCTATAAGGGAAACAAGAACAAGTCAAAGTGTTTCATCTCCATTTTAAAGGCGGTAACAGAGTCCCAGATGTGAACCAGATGAGCACCGATATGGGAGACTTTGACCTGATGTATCAGACTGTATGTTGTAAAACAATTGAATCAATCAAAACTAATTTAAACTACAAACTGCAGATTATTCAGTGATTTGCAGTTCAATGATTGTCCACATGGTGGCAGCAGTGTGAAGGCTATCAGAGGCTCTGGAGGAGACATCAGACAATAACAAGACACTCAGACATGCAGCTTTTAGTAATATAATATCTATAGTGGTTGGTGTTATTCTAATATCAAAGTAAATGCTTCATTTGTTCTTTGTAATCAGCTCTTCTTTATAATCTTCTTATTTTCTGTCTGTGTTCCTCTTGTCAAGATTTCTTTTAGTCTTAATTCTTATTTGTGTGTTGATGAGCTGAACACTGAGAGACACAAAACCAACTAACGTCTGCTGCTCATCTTATAGAGGAATCCACAATTTGTGTCCACGGACTTTGCTTTCAAGCCCCAAATTCTCATGACATTGTCAACATTGATTCTACTATATATTATATATATAGTATATATTATACTATATATACTTTCAAGAGCTTGGAATGAGTTCCAGATTATTATTAATATTATTATTGATCCTGTTATTATTTATAGAAGATGAATATCTAATACCTGTAAATTTAAGGTTATCAATTATCAATATTTCAGTCTGGGGATAAGATAAGATAAAATAAGATAAACCTTTATTAATCCCGAAGAAAATTCTTGTGCCAGAGATTGCTCAAAAATACAATAAAATTACAACAAGTTCAAGTGTATAAAATACAAGTGTATAAAATAAAAAGTACTATTTCTAGCACCAGTGCCTAAAAGAATAACAATTAAGTAAGATACATTTAGTAAAATGAGTAAATAAGATAAGTAAAATAAAAAAAGGTAAAGTAAGCTAAAAAAACAGAAAAATAAGTAATATTGCATGTGATGAGAAAATAACTAATATTGCACATGTTGGACATTAATATTGCACACAATAAACAGTGATATTGCACATGGGAATGGAAAAAGTAGTATTGCACATGATATTGATATTATTGCTGCATATGTAGATGGGATCCCACATGTTGAAACCCAGCTCACCCAGACCTAACCCGAGGTCTAGTGGCTCTATTGAGGGTTAAGCATGAATGTTAGCAGACTTTATACTGTAGGTGACTGAGTGACTGACAGGCAGCAGGTTCTGTTGGAGAGTCCTGGGTCAGCCTGCTGCTGCTTGATGATCCCCGCCTGCAGCCTGCTGCAGCCGCCTGCAGCCTGCAGCCTGCTGCTCCTCTCTGCTGCTGCTGGGCGGAGCTCCGGATCCGGATCTGTTGTTTGCAGCATGTTTAGCTTCACATTAACAGCGTTTGTCTCCAACCGTCCGACGATCACTTCCACCAGGTGACAGGGGACCGCTGCCGTGCAGGTAACTGCGTGAAATCAACGGGTTAACGCGCAGTTTAACGCAGAAACAGCAGTTTTTACGCGCCACGTGGCCGATTATTGATTATTGATCCGCTGCTGCTGCAGGAACACAAGTAGAGTCAGAGAGCTGAGGAGCTGAGAGGAGTTCAGAGGAGTTCAGAGAGGAGTTCAGAGAGGCTCAGAGATCCACTATACCGGTCAATATTTACACAAGCAGGTTAGTGATTAACTGTCCTCCGGTACAGCAGCTGCACACAGAGACACACAGAGACACGGAGAGACACAGTCCCAGCTGCACACAGAGACATAGAGACAGACACTCTGTGCTCCACCATGCTGTGCGTCCGGGTCTGGAGAGGACTGAGTCACCTGAGCAGAGCAGCTCACCTGTCGGCCTGGACTCGAGCCCAGAGCCATGCAGCAGCAGGGTCCAGGCTGGACCTGAGCGGGATCTACCCGCCTATAGCCACCCCGTTCACCGCCCAGGAGGACGTGGACTACCAGCTGCTGGAGGAAAACCTGCAGAAATACAACCAGATCCCCTTCAGAGGTCAGACCAGAGCCACAGGAACACTAACCAACACAACTCTGAGAGTCTACAAAGGCTCCCAGAGCAGAGTCAGGGGTCAGGGGTCACTGACTAATACATGAATTATATTATGAATTATTATTTATTTATTTATTTATTAATCAACCCATGTATTATTATTATTATTATTATTATTATTAATATTATTATTATTATTATTATTATTAATAATAATATGTATTATATTATTAAATATTAAATTATATTATTAACATGAATCAACATAATAAATAAGTTTTCAAAAATGTACACTGTCAAAACGTTGATCTACATGGACTGTATGATTATGTTCATGTAAAGATGAAAAGCTGCTTTTTATACGTTCTAGGTTCAGAAATAAATAATAAAAAACGACAATAATTATTTGGCTTCATGCCAGCAGTCGTGTTAATATATGTTACAACATATAAATATATATATTATATGAATTATATTATTATTAATTAATTTATTAATAAACCCATGTATTATTATTAATAATTATATTATTATATAAAATATTTATTATATTATTAAATTATATTATTAACATATGAATCAACATAATTAATACTTTTTCAAAAATGTACACTGTCAAAAGTTTCACTGACGCTGAAATAAAACGAAAAGAATCCAGATGGAAAACCAACACCTGGTTCTTCTCTCATTCTGAGAGCAAAGTTCTACAAACAGCTGCTAAAACTGAATATTATAATAATGATTTAGAATGATCCAAAGGTTAATACGTTGTCTCAGGTAAAGTAAATCATATATATATATATATATATATATATATATATATATTTTTGCAGCAGTAATGAATCAGTTTATTCAGACAGATTTTTAGAGGACAAAATGATGAAAGTAAAGATTCTGTGGGGGGGTCTACAGGTAGATCAGCTGTAGTTCTGTCATGTCACTCTGCTGGTAGTGATTCACTCAGGAGGAGGCTTATGGAAGCAGTAATCATGAATGTGTGACTCCTTTTTGGAAAACATCCCATTAAAATAGTTAAAGTTTAAATATATTTGGGGACATGAGGAACACCTGAACTCTGCTGAGAGGTTCACTGGGCGTCGGTCATCAAGGTGTTGTGTTCAGGGACCTGACAGAGAGGACAAAGTTCAGCATGGAGGGAAAAATGCAGAATGAGCAGCTGGAGGCCGGCAGCAGTCTGTCGCCCTCTGCTGCTTCTCTCCTACTAACACACGTCTCTATGTCTCTATGTCTTTATGTCTCTATGTCTCTGCAGCAGTCTGTCGCCCTCTGCTGCTTCTCTCCTACTAACACACTCTATGTCTCTGTGTCTCTATGTCTCTATATCTCTATGTCTCTGTGTCTCTGTGTCTCTATGTCTCTGCAGAAGCCTGATAATGCTGCTTCTCTCTTACTAATACACGTCTCTATGTCTCTATGTCTTTATGTCTCTGTGTCTCTGTGTCTCTATGTCTCTGTGTCTCTGTGTCTCTATGTCTCTATGTCTTTATGTCTCTGTGTCTCTGTGTCTCTATGTCTCTGTGTCTCTGTGTCTCTATGTCTCTATGTCTCTGTGTCTCTACAGAAGCCTGATAATGGTGATTTTTGATTTATTTATTTATTTTTATTTAACCTTTATTTAACCAGGTAGGACTCATTGAGATTAAGAATCTCTTTTGCTAAGAGAGACCTGGCCAAGACAGCAGCATTTAAACAAACATTATAGTTTCAGACGCCACAACATAAAACTAATGCTAAATAAAAACATAGCATAATATCATACAGAACCCATTAAAACCAAGCATTTGAAGCCAACGTTAAAGTGAAAACATTCAGAAACACAGACAGCTCCTGAATGACTCTGTTTCCACGTCTTTCATTAATGTTTTAAATTCATCAAAAGTAATCAGATCTCCCAGTTTCAACTTAGCTTGCAGTGTCTTCCAGGAGAAGGGAGCGGAATAGCTAAAGGCCATCTTGATGCTGCTACTATTAATATCAAGTACCGATACCGATACCGATACCTGGGCTGTGGGTATCGGCCGATACCGAGTACCGATCCGATACCAGCGTTTAATGAATACACTGAATGCTTCACTGTGTGGAAGCGACTGTTCTTAAGGCGACATCAGGCTGGACTTAAACATGGCTTTCTTCTTTATTTATTTAATAGAGACCATTACAATGTACATAGACAACTTAAAAACAGCTATCTGATGCCAGTATCACAGTGCTTGTAGCGGATGCTAATTTGCAACACCTGTCCCTAGAAGGGCTTTTTGTGAGAATAAGAGATTAAAACAGGAATGGGTTAATAAATAAATACAATAAAGCACACATTTAAAATCATTATATGAAAAGCTAGACATGAGTTCAGGTTGGTCGCTGAATTAACCTGGATCTGGTTTCTCTCTTAAAGGTAATAAAGTTTGCAGCAGATTTGAAGTGATCAGATAGCGAGTTCCAAGACTTCGCTCCTTTCACAGAAAACGCTGTCTGAGCAAAAGATGTTCTGCAGAATTGAACTTTACAGAATTGCCACTTGAAGCTGCTCTGGTGGATCTGCTACAGCTCTGTAGTCTCATGATGTATTTACAGAAAGGCAGAGGAGCAAGTCCGTTCAAACACTTTGTAAAACAACATGTGGTATCTACAGTTTCAGTCTAATGATGGCACAAAAGAGAAGACGAAATGTAGAGCCAGTGTGGCCACTAGTTGTAGAGGTACAGTCGGTTAGTCACAGACAACCAGACAGAGAAACAAGAGATGAGAACAATAGAATCAGAGTGTTTCTGTGTTGCAGGTCTGGTGGTTCAGGGCTCCAACGGAGAGTACCCGTTCCTGACGGAGGAGGAGCGGGTGGAGGTGGTGAAGACGGTCAGGAGGTCGCTGGCGACGGACAAAGTGCTGATGGCCGGATCAGGATGTGAATGTAGGTCTCACCGTGCGTGCGGGCGGGCGGGCGGGCGGGCGTCGAGGTAATCGACTCTACACATGTTTACAATAAAGATCTTAAGCAACCTTGATTTTAATCTCATTATGATGTCATTAATTGAAGTCAGACGGCGTCTGAGAGAGTTTTATTGGCCGTTCAGTCCGATAATGAACATTCAGAGAGAGAGAGAGAGAGATGTGCATTAACTCGCCCTATACTTCCCTTTTTCTTCCTTCCATTCACTGACGATATAAAAACCTCCCGCGCTCTCACTGCATTAATTATTTCACAGATGTTTAAGCAATAATAAATATTCCAGGGACGTATTTGTTACATAAATTGTCGGAGGAGAAAGGAGACACATGTATGTGTGTTGAGGTGATGGAGAATGAATGGAGGCCGTATGTGAGGGCACACACACACATATATATATAGATATATATATATATATATACGGCCTCCATTGTGTTAACATGTACGAGGTTTATTGAAAAATAAATAACAAATTCAAGGACATGGAGGAAACATCTAACCTGCTTTACTTATATTACACCGAAAACAACAAAATCAAACGCCTCCTAAACTAACGGCCAGCCAGCTGCTGATCCAGATGTTCTGGCTTCACTTTTGGGTATACATATTATCTATACAACCAATGTGTTTATGATTATTATTATTGGTATTATTAGTATTGTCGGAGACTATTGTCGGACCCATCTCACATCCTCCACTCTGAGTCTGAGCTCTTACCATCTGGCAGACGATACAGAGTCCCTCGATGCAAACTGAACCGTTTAACAACTCGTTACTGAAAACACCTCCATCAAAATTTCAAAATTTTAAATAATGTATCTTGAGGCTGAGGGTTGTGCAGAAGCGTCATGGTATTCTTCTTATTTTTATCCTCTATGTATTCTGTTTTTATATAGATCTTGTGCAATATGAGTAATGTGTGATATAATTGATGTTGTTTGTGGTTTGCTTTGTTTGTTTTTCTCAGTTTTCGTGTGGATTGTTGTTTGTTTCTATTTATTGATGCGGCTGTGGAGGCAGCTGATGGTGAGCAGGACTGAGTCCAAAACTCATTTCCCCAAGGGGACAATAAAGCGCATCGCATCGCACAGCACAGCATCGCACAGCACCGCACAGCATCGCACAGCACCGCACAGCATCGCACCGCACCGCACCGCACCGCACCGCACCGCACCGCACCGCACCGTATCATTTTTTGCTCTTGAATGCACCAGATTGATGCATTTAACTGAGCTGATAAAGGAAGGTGAACATCCTTCTCAAGATCATGCCGATTGAGGAAGGGCTTTACTTTATCCAGAAGACGAAGCTGGAAAAAGCTGGTTTTAACAACACAGTAAATCTGTTTATCACATTTCAAACAGCTGTCCGATGTGGGGGGGGGGGGGGGGGGGGGGGGGGGGGGGGGGGGGGGG
>CAKAKR010009501.1:0-33663 GCA_916700685.1 Adelosebastes latens | reverse complement strand
CCGCGTAGAGCCGCGTAGAGCCGACCTGTGGGCATGCCACAGCAGACGTGTTGCACCGCGTCCGTGCCCCATGTGTTTTGGACGTTACAAAAATCAACCGATCATCATTAAAGTCTGGATGTGCTCCCGAGAGGTGATTTGATTTGAGAGATACCTTCCTCACCTGCTGACCTTGTTCTCCCTCTGACCCAACCTTTCCTCCACTTACTGTATGTGATTGGCTTCAATCCAAGTTCTTAGACATATCCACTACACGATGTACACCTCACACCTTTTACTGTGCTTTGCAACATACCTCATTATTTCATAAAAAATAATCCAAAATGACACAGAGCTGTTTATAAACCCTTAGTGACATCTCTAAATCAATTACTATGTCGTCCTACCTGACACCGCATATAGTGATTATTATCAGCAAGGTTAGGCAGAAATCACACAACCCAAGGACTGAAAATAGGCTGATGTTGTTGGCACATCAGATATGGAGAGCACTGATACTGAAGAACCTGTCAACAGTGCACGGTACAGGTACATTACTGAGCAGCGTGCTTGCTGGTTGTCCGTTAATCTGATCATAACTTATACTTCTGATTTGTGATTAATGGCTCCTCAAAGCTGTCAACTGCAAGTTTTACTGCATTTGGAGCAACCAATCATTGATATTTAAAGCCTTTGTCATCTTTAGGGATGCACTGATCCGACTTTTTCAGTCCCGATACCGATAGCGATACCTGGGCTTTGGGTTTAATTAATAAGCTGTATGCCTCACTGTGTGGAAGTAACTGGGATCATTCTTTTATGTGTAAGGCAAACCTCAGGCTTCAACATTGCTTTCCTCCAACACGGAAGAACAAAAAAACAAAGTTATATCTAGTGAAGCCCTTCTTACAAAGCAGGAAGACATAAACATACTGAATTGTTGTTAATTATTAGAATAATAAATCATACACCAGCAAATGCAGCAACTAATTGGTCAAAAATTAAACAGGAATTAAAATTCCAGTATATAATGTATATAGTATATACTGTAAACATAGAATTGAATTAAATAGATCGGCCCCATTGTCACCGATAACCAGTCCAGCTATTTGAGCTCGATATCCGATCCGGTATCGATGCATCCCTAGTCATCTTGGATGTTTTCATACTCCTCTACAAGTCTCTCTCTGTTGGTCATTGCTGTCAGATCTGCCTCCAGGTAACCTGCAGGTCCCCGGTGGGAGCAGCACAGCCCATCACATGGAGACATAGACACAGAATGCCTCTAAACAAAGCACGAGTACTGTTTCAGACCTGTACTGTACACCAGTCTCATCTGTACAGTCAATTTGCAGAGCCTGTGTTTGGATAGAGCATGATCCATGAACCAAACAAACAGACTCCCAGACTGGCAGAACCCAGTCTTTTCCTCCACACATGGAGCCAGGCCACACTAGGCGAAGCTCTTTTGATATCTCATCCTCCTCACATTGTTGGTGAGCAAGGTCATATGCTGCCAACTCACTGGCCTGATTGGCATGGAAGGCAGACGGTCTTTTGGGGAGGAATGAGGAGTTCCTGCACATGCACACTTGGCTCGTGAACAAGGTGCGGAGCTTACCCACATTCTTTGCTGAGGCTTTAGCGAGAAGAAAGGCCGTTTTGGCAGACAGCCCCTTTGACTAAGGCTTCCCCGAGGGTTCAAAAGGGAGCACACAAAGCGCTTCTAGCACTCAAAACTTGGCTTCAGTACAAATTCCACAGAGGAACTCATAAGGCTTCTAACACCAAGTCCCCTTTAGAAAACAGATAAGAAGTCTGCGAGACCTTACAGTTTGGTTTCACACTCTACAATGTGGGCCATGATGGTGGCAACATGTACCTTCGAGGTAGCGGCTGATCTATTGCCATCCAGCAGAGAGTGCAGAAGCTGCAATATGATTAGCAAACTCTCAGGAGCAGGTCCAGCTATTTGGAGGCCAAAGGCACACAGTCTGGGTCTGGATGAAAGGTAGCCGCCGTTGTGTGAGAGCAGGTTTTGCCTTATGGGGATTGTACAACAGTTCTGAGGCAACAGGCACGTGTAGTATAGGAAATCATCCCTGGCCAGCAACAGTGTCACTTTGTCAGTCTCTAATGTAATCAGAAAGCACTATGGTCTCTTACAGCCCATTGCAAGCATAAACCCATTTATCTGGTTAGCAAGAAATACAACAGCACCTCCACAATGTGTCACTCTTAATCTGATTCTTTTTAAATTGTACCGAGAAGCTGAGTGGTTTCAATTATTCCGAGGCTTAAATGAAATCTGAGTCACCGCTCATTATATTCTCACAGAACCTTAAGAAATGTACCTCATATTTTCACTCCAGTGTTTTGAAGATTGCTCTGACTACAAGAATCATGTCGACGAGGTGCTTTACTGCAGCAGGCAAACAAAAGGCCACCGAGTACAGTCTGCATACACAAATACACCAAACTCTATGAGATGTCATCAGACTGCGTTCAAAGCAACAGTGGTTTTACAAAGAAGAGGGAAAAGTTCAGCATGAAGGGAGCTCACAACCCCTAGAGAGTTTTATTGCATGTCGTCATCTTCGGTCACAAGAGATCGTTATAAACTCTTGACCTGAGTGAGGACAGAAGATGGACAGTCCCCAGTGTTACATACCGACTCTGGTGGTCGGAAAGAAATAGTCCTAAAATAAGAATTAATTAGTCATAGCGTGCATATGAATAACTTTTAAGATTGACACGGTCTCTGTGACAACCAGCTTAATTAGTTAAAAAAAAGAAAAGAAACAACTTTCTCCTAACTGAGCTCATCATCCCATATACAGTAGGTGCTAAATGAGAGATTGGAAGCATTTCTATTGGCTCCACACAACTCTCAAAAATGACGCCGTCTGAGTCGGCGGCTAGCAGCTAACAGTGCTAACACAGAGCAGTGGTTCCCAACCTTATTCCTTAAGAGACCCGTTTTCTATCATTGAGTGAACCGATGACTCCTGACTAAGTGACAAATTGTATGGATATTTAATATTATACTATTATCCAAACTTTAAGAATAGCAATTTAATATAGTTTTATTCACAGAAAACTATGAAATGCTGAGATATTGGCTAATTGTAATATATATATATATATTAAGTTGGCTTACACCCCTTAAAATCAAGAAGGCCTCACAACCCCCTGTGAAGCTTTGGCGACCCCCAGGTTGGAATAGAGCTGGTATAGAGCACCTTTAAAGACCTTTGTGCAAATGTTCACACTTGCAGAGGCTTAAATTGCAGTGTTGACTGTATTTTTCACAGAGTTTGAACAATTGTTGCTTTATTCACACCACAGATAACAAATGTCTGGTTTGTATGTTGTATGCTAATAAATAAAATGAAATGTTGCCATGACAAAATTGATGAAGTTACAGATTTCAGTGTTCTTTCTAAAGGATGATTTTGTTGATTTATATTTATCTTACAGATCTGCAAAACGTTTTCTAACTATTTTATTGCTGTATAGATCTATATTCATTTAAAAGTTCACTCATTGTCGGTAATTTGTGCAATCAGTTATATGTCAGGTGTGCAGAGGTTAACGCTGTTCTGTGATGCAATATTAAATGTTCAATGTGACTGATGACAGTTACAACATAACGGTTTAACGGTGGCTTGGCACATCACGTAAAGGTTGTTATGTCGATACATATTGTGAAAATATGTGCTGTCTTTAGGTTTTTATTTTCATGATGCACAGTAGCCGATGGTATTATCTTTCTTAATGTGTAACTTAGTAGTAGCTCTGTATCTACAGATAATGTGTAAAGTAGGATTTGTAAATTATTGCACTCATAATACAAGAACATGAAAAAGCAATTACTCCAAGTAATAAAATATGTATAATTAGCTGTTGCTACCTCTAGTTAATGTATCTGTGTTAAGGAGCAGAGTAGACAATACACATTATACTGTGCATGTAGTATCAGCGGACATGTATAAAAAGCATTAAATGTGCATTCAGGCGTATATGCAGCATGCACAGATTGTAGTCAGAGATAGGAGCGCTGTAATGCAATAGAATAATATACCATCAAATAGTAATGCTGAGCACTGTAATGGAAATGCTTGCAGGCGAAAGTGCCATAGAATAAAGGTTTGGGCAAACACTGAAGTCGTGTAGGAATGTGAAAGAACCCTGAGAAATAATAAATCAAGTAGAATACACAGAAGAGCATTTTCTCTATACCTTCTCTCTTTTTTAAAGAATCATTCTTGTTCTTTTCAACCTCCTGCCTTATTTTCATAGTTTTTCACCATCGTGATTGTTTTCATTTCACTGTACGGCAGCTCTCAGCTGCAGGGAGCGCTGCTCTCCAATACACACCCACAGGGTCAATGCACACTCTCAGCAGATGAACCTGAAAAGCTATTAAAACAAACCCTTTCAACACCATAAGATTCAAGGCTGATTTAACTGCAGTGTGAGTAAGACGGTGAGTGAGACTGCTAGAGCGTCTCCAACACAACGACACAGTCATTGTACACGTAATTTGGATTTCCGGCACCTTCACTAAACCCAGGTTGCTGTATATGTTTTTTTTTTTTTCAGAATACAATCTGTCATACACTGAAGATTCATGTATTTAATTTGTGAATTTTTCTATTTATGTACTTCCACTTCATCACAGCGGCACAGATGTGCTGTCATTTGTTGTTGATGACATTAATAAGCCATCCTTCTGTCACCTTTGACACTGATTTGATGACATGTAGATACTTATTTTGTCAGAACAGCATAAAGCATAATGCAGGTGTTGTCATTAAAGGGATAGTTTGGGTGTTTTGAAGTGGGTTTGTATGAGGTACTTATCCATAATCAGTGTATTACCTACAGTAGATGATGGTCGGCACGCCCCCAGCTTGGAGAAGCAGACAGGAGTTACCACACGGAAGCAAAATAATGTATTGCTGTGGACGGGGCTGGCAGCAAAACGTATTTTAGTCACCTAAAAGAAAGGCTCATATAAAAATAAAATGCAGTTTAAGTGTACGCCATATTTAGAATATTTTTACTGGTTTATCTTGCTGTGAGACAGCTATTCAATCTATGTTTCCAAAGGGTAACTGAAGCTGTTATCTATGCTCTCACCCAAGAAACCAGACTTCATTGAAAAAAACAGCAATTTTACCTCGCAGAGCACGGGAGGTTGCTGGTCTACCGCTGCCTCGATTGGCACAAACTAACTAACCAATCGAGGCAGCGGTAGACCAGCGTGTTCTGCGAGGTAAAATTGCAGGTTTTTTCAATGGAGTCTGGTGGCTTTGGCGAGAGCATAGATGGCTACAGCGGCTGCAGTTCCCAGTTGGAATGGGCTCTCTGACGGCAAGGTAAGGCGGTGAAAATATTAATATAATATATAATAAATAGAGTACACTTAAACTGATTTTTTAGGTGAGCCTTTATTTTAGGTGGCTATAATATGTTTTCAAAATAAATTACAATAATAAAAATAAAAAAAATGTCTATAGACAAGTCAAGTGTTGAAAGTTGTAAACAATACAAATAGTGCAAATAAATAAATACTGGATGGATATACATGGAGTGGATGATTATGTACATTGTGTACATGTGAAGATGATTATATACTGTAAGTACAGGGAGTGGGATTTATATTAGCAGTGACAGATAAGTACATGTTCTAAAAAATGTGCATTAAAGACCGTAAATTATAATGTATAATCTTGCTGCTCCACGTCCACAGAAGTACATTGCTTTGCTCCTGTGTCTGTACTCCGTACTTGTCTGTTTCTCCAAACTGGGGGCGTGCCGACCATCATTTACTGTAGATAATATACACTGACTCTGGATAAACACCCGAACTATCCCTTTAACATGCTGTAACTTTTTGTTAAATGGTGTCAGACGACTTCACGACTATCTGATGGAAGATCTATTGTCACATAATCTAATTTATTGCAGAGGAGCGTTATGTGCACAGCATGTAATCTGCATTTGAGAGTTTTGTGCTCATTTTATGTTACCATTACTGTAAAGTGTGACTGCTTTCATTTTCATACCAGCAGAGGAAAACACTCTAGAGATATCTTTCTGGCTATTAGGCTATTGGTGTTACACAGCAAGTTGAAAAGTATTCACGACTTGGATGATGACAGCGATGATGGTTCTGTCATAACCTTTAATCATCTGTGGTGCTGTACGGCTTAATTTTGGCAAAATGGCGTTAATGGGCTCAGACTCATTTCCAGAGGAATTAGGCACTTTTTGGTTCTGAATTATCAACAAGCTCTAAATCTCTTTTAATGTTTTATTTTCACAAACTGAGTCAACAGCTAACATTTTACAAATCTATTTAATACATTGGGAAAAAATATGTTCACAACGTAAACACAGAATAATGAAATTAAATTCTGTTTAGTGCGTTTAATGAACATAATTGTTTCATAAACACGTTTAGTAAATGTGTCATTCATTAGTGAAATGAATGCATAACGTTACTGTTTTGTATCTATTAACAAGGATAACCCCCTAAAGTCGACTAAACTACTTTTGAACCACACGCTGGTGCAGTACAACCTCCCCTACAGCCGTCCAGTGTGATTGACTCTTCGGCTGACAGCGCTGTCAGCAGCCAGGCAGCAGAGATGCTCCCTGGTGCGCCAGGATTTTATAACTAAACTATGACCAAAATAAACTTGACTTCACACTCTAAAGTCTTACAGGAAAAACAACTCACGTAGGTAATTATAGGAGTTTAGTGTCGGTTGCGCTGAACTTTACTGTTAACTGGGTGGAGGAGAGAATAATATATTTCTCATAATCAAGGTGTATTGAGGAAGAAACATCAGTGACAATGTTAAAAACAGAAAAAAAAAATACATGAACCACAAGCTTAATACCTCAAATACCTCACAGTTTATAAGTAGCATGTACTGAATTTGTCCTCGGCCTTGTCACAACATAACTGTGACTATGAGAATATATCTATCTATGTGTGAGATACACATAAAGGCCAAGTATTTCACACAATGTAACATATATTTTCATATAAATCGTAAGGTGTATTAATGCGTTAAAGCAATTAGTGGCATTAAAATGAATTTGCGATACAGCGTTATTATCACGTTAACTTTGACAGCCCTAAAATAAGTACATAGATATAAATTTACTTCATTATATTAAAATAATAAATCGTAAAATTTCTTCAAAATTAACAGGAATTACAGTTCAAGTGTAAACCTTTTTAATGCAGCAACAAATTGGTCAAAACTTAATCATGAATTAAAATTTCAGTATACAATGTATATAGTATATAAACATAGAATTTAATTGGATGGATTGGCCCCATTGTCACCGATATCCGATCCAGCTGTTTGAGTCAGTATCGGCCCGATATCCGATCCAGCTGTTTGAGTCAGTATCAGCCTGATATCCTGTTCGGTATCGGTGACTCCCTACTTGACATGAAGAGAGAATTACGTAAATTGCAAATTACAGTTCACTTTTGCACATATGTACGGCTAACAAGAGAGAACATGCTTTACTGTACCATGAAGCTGCATAAGTTTAAAATCTGCTGCAACTACTTGCGTCACAAGATATTAGTTCTTGTGCCTGACTCCTCCACTTCTCTTAACATTTCTCTCCAAGGACTACATCCTTTTGGCTTAGCCTAATTTATTACTGCACTAACTCTGCCCCAATACATCACCCAGATGAGAGCTTTATTTTTTATTTTCCCTGCATTTGAAGAAGGGAGCTGTGATGCAGCGTGGCAGAACCTTTTATGAAACCAGCAGAGGTGACATGTTCGTCCCGGAGCAGAGAGGGAGATTTCTCAAGTTGGCTGTGAGCGTTCGCCACATTATGACTCCATAATGTATGCTAAGCTGTGTCTTTATGAAGGCGGTATTAATGGGTGGGGTCGGTGTAACTGCCTTAAACAAGGGATTAGCCTGTCGCTGATGAGTCGGGGCTCTGTGATGGGATTATTTACATTGCTCTGGTGGCAGGGCGCAGGTGTCATTAGAAATACAAATCCCCTAATAAATTTCTGAGATGGGGGGAGTTTCTGAAGTAAGGGCTGGATTGCAGAGAGCGCTGCCTGGAACAATGCTTGTGTCATCTGCAGTCTCACAGAATTTGCAACGTTAATCTGGCTATATTATTAAACTGAGAGTTGAAAAAGTTTTGCTTCACTTTGAGTGTTTCTTGATTGGCTGAAAGAGTGAAATTAACAATGTCCTAATCAGAGGAAATAATAGCCTCGGCTTCAGACGCTGTGAGTGGCTGAGGCACCTGAGTTACAAACACTCGCTGGGTAAATACAGTAATCCGATCAAAGGACCCCGAGTTCTCTTCCTGTTCTCATAATTCTTTGCTTTTAGCCAGGCGCTGGTTTAGCATCACCTCCCTTGGTAAATGCATATATTAACATTCCTTTAATCCTTAGCAGAGGGGTGATGATGAGCACATGGACACTTTACTGAGTGCACTCAATCCTTTTCTCAAGATTAAACATCATCGCATTGACTAATTATTTCCTGTCCGTCCAGTAATTAGATATAATTGGGCAACCTTTATGAGATAAGCATATTTATTGGATGCATTATTAGCTCATATTACACCAATAAATTCATCTGCTCTCAGCTGGTGGTTTCATTACTGTGTATTAACATCAACATCACTCTTGAAACAGATATACGTCTTTAATTTCTTAAATTATTAAGAGAAATAAGAAATACTCTGAATGGAATGAATGTACCACTACTACTTCAAGTCAAATCACCTCTGACCAAAAGTTGTTAACGCATACAGGCCTGAAAATAATGGTTATTTTCATTATTACATTACATCATTATCTATTGATTATTTTTATTTATTTCTATTTATTTTATCTGTTCAAAATTTACCTTAAAGGGAGATGTGTCAAGTATTTAATACTCTTATCAACATGGGAGTGGGAAAATATGCTTGCTTTATGCAAATGTATGTATATATTTATTATTTGAAATCAATTAACAACACAAAACAATGACAAATATTGTCCAGAAACCTTCACAGGTACTGCATTTAGCATAAAACATATGCTCAAATCATAACATGGCAAACTGCAGCCCAACAGGCAACAACAGCTGTCAGTGTGTCAGTGTGCTGACTTGACTATGACTTGCCCCAAACTGCTTGTGATTATCATAAAGTGGGCATGTCTGTAAAGGGGAGACTCGTGGGTACCCATAGAACCCATTTACATTCACACATCTTGATGTCAGAGGTCAAGGGACCCTTTGAAAATGGCCATGACAGTTTTTCCTCGCCAAAATTTAGCGTAAGTTTGGGGCATTATTTAACCTCCTTCGTGACGACATGGTTGTACCAATGGATTTCTTAGGGTTTCTAGGTTCATATGTTGTCAGTATCTTCACTCTAGCTTTAAAACTGAGCCATCTACAACCTCCGGAAGATCGATTATGTTAATGCGTTAAAGAAATTAGTGGCGTTAAAATGAATTTGCATTAACACATTACTATCGCCTTAACTTTGACAGCCCAAATAAATATACATACATACATCTATCATTTCTATTAACTGCTAAACCCATCATTATTTACCTTTATAAACTATGATTGTACTCATAGCATATGAAGGAATAGTAAATGCAATTCATTATATAATTTAGGCACTAATTAAAATAAACTGTGTTGTTAAAATCACAACACATTTTCCCACTAATTAGTTTTTTTTATTTGTGCATATGTTTGACCAGCTTTAATGTGAGCTACTTACAGCCACCGCAGGATTGCACAGAGAAGGCTTAGGGACAAGATGGTGACTTTCCCTCATGTATAAAACGTAGCCGTTACATGTTGACATTAAGTGCTCTTGGTTTGCTCTTAAGGAAATCATGGTTTATTAAACTGTGAGTAACTAAATGGTTATGGCGTGCAGAAAATCATCAAGGGGAGAAAAAGTTTATTTAAAAAAGGGCCGGATTCAGTGAGAGCACAAATTCCAGCAACAACTCAGGGCTCTTGTTGTCTTTCTGCTCGAGGTTATGCTGCATTTCTTCACTGTTCTCAGACCGAATGGGGCTCATAACTCAGAGAGGCACAGTGGGAAAATAAATACACTTCGCAGGGGTGAATGCTACCTCATGTACTGTGGAAAATAGAAGGTGGGAAATCAGGGTGTTTGGCAGGTAATTTAGCACTTTGTATACAGTGTCAAACTTCACTGTGAGAATAGCTCAGATGTCAGTTTTGTGAGGGTTTCTCCCTCTGCAGCTCATGTTTTATTAACTCCAACACTGCAGCTTTGGGACATTTTTGTCATTTGCACCAGTTGATTTAGATCAAGACCTCGCTGATCAGAGCAAACCAAATTTACCCATTAGAGTCCAAATGATCAGACCGTGCTGCAAATCCTGCCGACTCAGCTCAAAGATAATTCAGAATTTCAGATTCATGTTTCACAGTACAAATGTAATTTCTCCTTTTCGTGGTACATATCAACTAAATTATCCACAAAAGCTTGTATTAATCAAAGGTCCACTGAGCGCTAATGCAAATGGGGAATTTAATTAAGCTCTACTGTGATAAGTGGGACAACCTGCTAATTAATCAAAACTGACAGAGGGTCTTATACGGCGCATGAAAATACAGTAATGGGTGGTACAGGTTGACATGTATTGTTGAATTCTCAATTAATGTATTCCATTTCGTGGATGGTTTCCTTTAACGGTGATTAGATTTACCCGGTAAACATTTTGCAAGCTGCATACGGCAATTAAAATAAGATAAAATTTCATTAAAAAAAGTAATTTTGTAAAACCTGCAAAGACACTTTTATGGATCATATAATTGCAGTAATATAATACATTTCATATCATTAGTAATTATCACAAAGTAGCTGCAGACTAATTAGCATTAAATCTAACCAATTTAAAATGAAAATGGCAGTGGGATCATTTAGGACCAAAAAATTTCTGCAGTTCCACCTCACCATAAAGTCAAATCATGATTATTTTATCTATATTATTATTATATTAGCACCCACCACCCGCCAAATGCGAGTAAATTGTTGGCAGTGGCGGATAAAATCGTCAGGCAGTCCGCCACTTTGCCAGACAGGGAAAATGCTAGTGATGGGAATAGAGAATTGCTGCCTAGTTGTCCAATTCCTTCCGTGTCCATCAATTCCTTTTCAATGCTTTCTAACAGTTACGCATGCACAATGACGCATACACAAGCTGTATCATTTTTCAGTTTGTTTGGGACCGGAGCCACGGCGGAGAGAAAAAAAAGCGCTCAAAAGCATGTTGCTACTACTACTAAACCAGAGGGGCGCAGCCTATTTTTTCCTGATGATGCGACACTGTGAACAACAAATCCGTGTTGAAATCAACAGGAAGAGAGTTAGTAACGTTATCTGTTAGAAGCCGGTGGGCAGCACAGTCCTGCTTGGTTAAATAACGGAGCTACTAACGTTAATGGAGGTGCCATTGAGTTATTATTATGAGGTGTTCATGCTCTGCTCAGTAAAAATGACTATTGGGTGAAGGTAAATTACAACGTTATCATGATGTGTTCAAATGTAACCTCGTAAAACTAAATTTTTGGCGAGAAACTTGTTGTTTGAAGGAGATGTTTTCACATCAATATAAAATAGATATTAGAGAGTGAATTATGAGCTGTTTAACTTCATAACACTAGCTCTATGCAGATTATAATATTTAAATAATCACAATCATTTGAATTGTGTGTTTTTATACAAATAACCACTATAGATGACAATAAAGTACAGTACAGTACTGTGTACAGTAACCTCCCGCCCCCCGAAAAATAGGGCTCTGCTAGAAGCTACAGTATAATTTGAACACTGAAATTTACCATGTACAGTATATAATGTTTTTTTATGTACAAAATATTGAACTGAATGACATCAGATCTAAAATGTTATTCCTTCATTTAGCGCATACATTTCAAAAGTTTCTGAGTGGCAGACAAAAAAATGCTTGCCTGCCACAGTGGCAGGCAGCGAAAAAAGGTAATTTCAGACCCTGCATATCAACAAAAAAAGGACACATACATGTAATGTCTCATAGATATTTAACCAAAGGGGCTAGAGCGCAGGATCAGACAGAAATAGCTACTTTCACACACAGACTTGTGAATCATTTCCATATCTCTGTGGTCATCAATTCGTCTATTACAGTACGAGCAGCAGAGGAAAATCGTTTTGTGCAGCCCGACTATGAAAGGGATGGTTCCTGTTATTTACGTGAATGAAATCAGACCTGCAAAAGATACACCACACCACAACTGGAAAATCAGCCATACAGCACTATCGACAAAGTGTATATTCAGCAGTCACAACAAACATGTTGCCGCTTCACAGTCTCCCTTCAGTTCAGCAGCAGCTGAAAAACAAGCTTTTTGTGGAAGTTTGTTCTAATTGTGTTTTTCTAATCAGGCACAGTGATTCTCCAGTGTTTCTAGTTTTCGCTCATTATCTGAAGCTATTGATGTGTCTTCAGTCTCGATTTGTACAGTAAAATGCATGAATGCATTATATCGTGTGGCAGCCCAGTCTTTTAAAATAACACTTTTTATAGTATTTAGATTTTTTCTTTTACAAGCAAGTAGTGACTGTTATGTGTGTTTTCACACCTGAGGTAAAATTAGGAGACACAGTGACAAGCAGGTTTATCACAGAGCACTTATCATGCAGACTAGTTTTTTTTTTGCAGCTGTATTTTTCATTATCATAGTAATAAAATGTTGGCTAATAAAGTGTTGATTCAATATGACGGCAGCACAATAATATATTAAAAGAAACACAGAGGACATCTAGATTTGTTTGTTTGAGATAATAAAAACAAATAGGTTATAAAAAAAAACAAATTACAGCGTCTTCGGATTTGACAACAATACGAGTAACATCACTCCCTTGATCCAGCAGGCAAGGTAACACAGGTGAAAGAGAACTGCTGAACTGTGATCCTGAACATGAGGATTTCTACTAAAGCTGCTGAGCGAGACGGGATGAGGGAGGGATGGGTCGAAATAGAGCGCAGAGGGCGCCAACACCTCAGTTTGAGTGAATTTCATTAGACGAAATTTCATTCAAGGTGTTTATTGGTGTCAGTCCACCGGACACAAAACAATCAGGAGTCCACCTTAATATGTGATGTGATCCTCATTAATGTGCAAATAATCGCAGAGCAGCGTGAAATGTACCTTCTCTGTAGGTTGATTAGGTACAGTGTGAGATCAATTAACACCTCATAATGCATGGAGGCACAATTAAACAATACAAACAACATCAACATCGACGCTGGACTGGTTTAAACTGGAAAACTGCTCATCACGGTGTTTCCAATGAGATATTTGCTAATTAACAACTCTGCAATTAGGACATGATTATTTTCAAAGTTGCGTAAAATCTAGACTACAGGTCCATCCAGTTTAGGAAACAGTACTCAGATCCTTCACTCACTGTAAGTAGAAGTAGCAATACCACAGTCTTAAAGCTTCAGTAGGTAGTATATTTTTGGCATCATTGGGCAAAAATTCCATAATAACCTTTCAGCATATTGTAATTCAAGTGTTCTGAGAGAAAACTAGACTTCTGCTCCTCCTCATGGCTCTGTTTTCAGGCTTTAAAAAAATCTAGCCCGTGACGGGAGACTTTGACCAATCACAGGTCATTTCATTGAGAGAGCGTTCCTATTGGCTGTGCTCCGGTCATGTGACCAGAGCTTGGTGTTCCTTCAACAGATTTCACAATGGCGGCGGCGTCACAAACTTTCTCATTTTACAGCTAAACCGTGCACTACAAGATGATTCTGAAAACATTTGAGGAGAGAAATAGGCATTAAAGTAACATATTATTGATTCATATTTGATCAGCGCTGCCTAGTTTGACCTTTTGATCAGAGTTTGCGAGTGATTTACAGCCGGCTCTCATAGACGCCAGCTGGACAGCAGACCTCAGATCAGCTCTGACTGCTTGTTTTTCTCCGGTCTGTGAAATCTTGCAGATGCCGTTAGGAGCACCGGAGGACACCGGAGGAACATGATTTTTTTCAGGTTACCTGTTTCATGTACTACTGTCACGATATAGCGACCGTTTTATAAAAATAACTTTTTTTAATCATATTTGCTCCAATCTCGCCTACTTCAGCTTTAAATGTTAAAATAATTAAATTACAAGTAAAAGTCCTGAGTAAAGAGATACTGTATTATCAGCAAAATACCCATTATGCAGGAAAATAGACCCTATTTTATTTTTTTAAATACTGCTGCGTATACTAGGACTTCCCAATGTGTTATACTGTATTTTATAAGCCCATCAAAGGTTTTGTATTTAGAATATTAATCAACAAAGTACTAGGGGCGTCACGATTCTCCAAATCAACGGTTCGATATGACTTTCGATTTCAAGGTCACAATTTGATTCGATCTTTGGTTTAAACTTGATTTCGAAGGTCGAAAACAAAAGCTAATTTCCATCAATTTTCGATTTAGGATTGAAATCACCACTACAAAGACTCAGTAACTATAGCAGTCAGATAAATGTAGTGGAATAAGAAGTACAATATTTCCATCTGAAATGCAGTATAAAGAAGCATAAAATGTTACTTTCCACTTCTACGGTCCATCATACCAAATACAACCTTTGAATGTACAAATCAAACCGTATAGTTGAATAGATGGAATAGTTGACTTCCCAGTCAAGGACATAAGGTCATAAACATCATCTGTGTGAAAGTATAAACATTACTGCGTTGTGCCTTCCGCGTGCAAAATGTTCAAAAGGCAATTATGTTTTCAAATCTCAAATTTTACGATAATACACCAGATGTTGTTGATGACAGCAGCAGACAGGCGTTTGTTTTGGAAGTGAGCTGTACTTTTGACCACAGTTTGGTGGAGGCGTTCTTCACTGAGATTACAAAGTACCAGCCTTTAGCTGATGTCTTATGACTATATCTGCAGGCTGCTTGTGTAAATTTGTCAGTCCAGGCAATGTCCATATGTTGGTGGTGAGGGATGTTCAATAAAAAAAAGGAAAAGCTACTCCGTCTCTGCAATCATTGGCAGTCACTTATTTGCAGCTTTATGTGAGGCTGTGTATCAAAAAGGTACAAGGGTCCAGACAGAAATTTGTGCTGTTGAATATTCCTGCTCTATTTTCAATATGCGCATAAATAAAAGTATTAAAATGCATGCATGTTACCCCTTCAAAAATACAAACCAAAGAAAAGTGGTTACCTTTGAGGGCCAGTGTTTGAACTGCATTAGAGGAAGAGAAACCCACCGCAGTTGCTTTTATAAAAAGCTTTTGACTGTAGTTGCAGCTTTTGATGAGGAAAGGTAACTAAGTGCACACGTTGTCTGATAAATTGAAATGCAAGTAAAAAGAGTACATGACCCTTCAGTAACTGTGTATTTAGTGAGTATACTAGTTATGTTCAGTAGCGATTAGGGCTGTAGTCAACCAAAGAAAATCTTGGTCGACTGAAATTCTCTTCAATCAATCGATTGGTCAATGGGGGAAAAAAATCTGCACGTTATCTCTAGATTAACTAAACCAGCCACTCTACCTGCTAGCCTAAATTAATTATAAATAAACATAAAAAGCTATTTGTAGTTAATTAAATTATGTTTAACCTAATTATTTTATACTTAAAAGATAACAACAGACTTAATGCCGACCAGCATGCACCTGCTCATATTCACAATTAGGCCATTTATAAGACCAAACATATTGAAATATGGCAATTCCGTTATGTTCATACTCAAAGCCTATCAAGTAGTGATGCGTGGGTCGGGGTTTTTTTAATACCCGTACCTAACCGGCTCGTTACAAGAGCTAGTCCGCACCACCCAACCCACAAAAATATGCATTAATAAACCACCCAAACCCGACCCGCAAACCGCCAACTTCATGCATTATAGTAGTACAGTTGTCAGGACTGAGGTCTGAGACATGGGGCTCTTCTCATTTCCCGATATTGTGCCTCCTCACTCCATCTTTGAAGGACGTCAAAATTCCTAAAATGCATCTCGAGGAGCAAGGAGGCTTGCCGGAGGAGCTATAAGCGAGGATACACCGGTGTATCCTTTGCGGAAGTCTTTTCGGTACCCTTGACATATAAAAGAGGCGTGACACACTGCTGGAGTAATCTCAAACCATGGCACGAGAACTCCACAAATGCTGTGTTGCAATTCTTAGTTGTTTAAGTTATTTAAGTTGATAAAATGCATGATCCAACTTTCTGCCATTAACCTTTTGTATATATAAATAGAAACATTTATAGTGCTTCACACAATAAACATTACACATTGTGCCACGCTGTGAACTGAATTAAAAGTAAATATAGAAGTTGTCATGAACACTGTTATGCTCATCTGACAGAGATCATAAAATACAGCGGTATAACAAAACAATGGACAGCTGATGCAGCTGTGCCTGCGTAGTATTTAGCTTTAAAATGACGGCTCCGAGGCACGGATGTGTCCTCCTGCTGGGAGCAGCTACAGCGAGGGAGCTGTCCAGAGTGCTCCCAGTAGTGGGAAGATCCAGGCTAAATAAACAGACAACGGTGTTCTTTATTGTTGAATAGCAGCAAAACTAGTAACCTTTCATTAAAGACATGAACTCTTTCTCTCTCACATACACGTCCTTAAAAAAATAATGGTTTAAGAAGTGCTTTTCTTCTTATGAAAGTTACACCAGCGACTGTCCAAAAGTGTGCCCAAAATGGGAATTTAGTCGGACAAGAGCATAACGACCAACCGACCAACCTGAAGGTGTCAGCTCTAGTGGCAAACGGCATCTGTGTTAAATTGAAACCACGTAAAGGAACACTCCACTAAAACACCCAAATATCTGTTGGCTTGAAAGGTGGCTCTAAAAAGTTGGCAGTTTGTTAATTTTTGAGGGAGCAAATCTGCAGATTAAATTGATAATTAAATGAATTGTTAGATGAAGTCCTAATCTACTGCACAGTATATTTAGTAGGGCTGTTCTCAACCAAAGAAATTCTTAGTCAACTAACACTCAAACGATTTTGTTGACTAATCGATTAGTTCTGTAAAACTGAGTTTCTCCACAAAGAATCACACAAAAGCACCACTTGTGCTCATACCTTTCTGAGAGATAAGTCATTCGGCATGAAAAAGAAAAAAAAAATGACTTTGACTTTGAAATTGACTAAAGAAATTTTCGTCGACTTAAATCAAACCAACCGATTAGTCAACAAATTGACCAAGACGGAGCAGCCCTATAACATGTAGATACATCAAATTGCTTGCATATCCGACAGTTTACTTTGTAAAGGAACTAGGAATTTAGCCCTGCTCTGCTTCTTATGTAAGTGTACTGAATATATTTAGTATACACCCTATAAAGG
Organism: Adelosebastes latens; assembly: GCA_916700685.1. Taxonomy (NCBI): domain Eukaryota; kingdom Metazoa; phylum Chordata; class Actinopteri; order Perciformes; family Sebastidae; genus Adelosebastes; species Adelosebastes latens. The sequence continues at coordinate 16,250 of CAKAKR010009501.1, read as the reverse complement.
CCCTTTTGGCAAGTCATGAGACAACAGCAGTTAGATACCTGCACAGTGTGGCTGTAACAACTATGAATAGATCTCAGCCAGTGAAATGTCTGGTCCATGAAGCAGAAGGAGCCACAATATTACTACAGTATACCTATAACACTGTAGCCTATAAAGCTTCATTTAGCTGTATTTTCATATCTTTCACATTGAATCAAAGGAATATATATATATATAAGCAAACTGTAAGTCATATGTGATTCATCACAGCTGATATAATATAATATTTATATTTTTATACACAGATTTAAACTATACAATTAACCACTTTGGTAAAAAATCAAATCTCTATCCTACAATTTATTAGCTATTCCATCAGTGATAGATAGATAGATAGATAGATAGATAGATAGATAGATAGATAGATAGATAGATGTTTGATATCACTCACTATGCAGCTGTACAAGACGACCATTTTTAGAGAGGGAAGACAGGCACACTCAAAGTCTCATGAATTTGTCCATCCCCTCCTCTGCTCTTCACTCTTCCTTGATATTGTATCTGTGCAGGCAGTTGCCATAGAAACGTAACTTTATTATCCAACTACCCTTTACTACCTTGTGGGAAATATCTTTGTCCACTTACATTCTAATTATGTTTGCATGAATACTAAGCTGGCTCTTGAATAACTACGAGGTGTCAGACAGCAATATCACAACTTCTCATAAAACTACGAATGAAAAAAAAAAAAGAAGTGCGTAAAGTGTGTGTGTGTGTTTAGTATACGGAAAGACGCTTGTGTCTTCGTCCCCTATTCCCTCGAGAGTTTATCATTTTGATTTTACCCTGTTGTACTTATTTTTTGTTATTTGATTGAGCTCCTTTTTTCACCACACAGAGGAGACTGGGTGGAGGTGGAGGTGGCGGTGCTTTAGTGTTTCAGCTGCCTGCTTTCTGAACACTGCAACCATTTCTCCCCGATAGCAACTAAGACCCCCTTTACACCTGGCATTAACATGTGTCTCGTCCAGTGTTAATTTCGTTAATGAAAACTATGATGAAATATGTTCGTCAACGACCTTTTTCTCCATGACTAAGACAAGACGATGACGGGACGGCACCGAGGTCATTAAACACTAACGGTGACGATATCAAACATGCAATATCGTTGACGAAAAAAGACTAAAATGTAGTTTAAAAACATAAAAACGTTACAAAAATCTCTATTTTTGTCACCTTCCACCTTCTCTTCCCCTCTCTCAGTCACTCGGTCTCAAACACACACACACACACACGGCAAAGAGAGGAGATGACGAAGCTGAGCACATACAGAGAGGTGGTGGTGATCTCTCTGGTCACGGAGGTCCAGTGACCGGAGGAGTGCTGAGAGTGCTCTGTAGTTGAGCCCTGCAACCCGAACACACACACACACACACACACACACAGACACACGGCGGAAGATTCAAATTTTCACTGTTGATTACTACCGAAGCTCCAGAGCCCAAAAAATAGTACTCGTGGTACCCTAGCATTGCATATTTCCACCCACGTAGTTGTTGTATGTGAATTGAAAATGCAATTGCATTTACACTTGTGTTCATTGTGGTCACAATGTGTCCCTGGACAAAAAAGCTGTGGGGCACGCACATCCGAAAGGTTTTTACAGGTGCTGGATCAACACAAGGAAAAAAAAAAAAAAAACAGGATCCGCACACTGCATAGGTAGCTCCCAACAATTTTAATGAAGCAACGTTTCGATCTAACAGAGATCTTCGTCAGGCATTGTCAAGTGTCCCTGACCACCTCTGGAGGTGGTTTAGCCGATCGGATCACAATCTGTCCTCAATGGGTGCATTTAAACCTGTACGTTCATGTGGTCAATCACTATACGATTGCAATCCGATCACCCAAAACACATTTTAATGCCAGGTGTAAATGGGGTCACATAGTAAAGTGGAAATAAACAGCAATAAAATAACAACTGCACTGGTGAAATGTGTTATTTTCTTTCTAATAAACCCAACTGTCTAAATCATCAGCTACACAGAGGCCGTTATCTATCAAGTACGGTGGCCCCGGAGGGCAAAATACACACAGTGCTGAAAGCACAATCGGTAACAAAGAATGCACTCCAAGAAATGCTGCAAATAATCAAAACAAAAATAAACAGAAGTGTGCAGAAAATAACAGGAACGTGGAGGAGGGGAGTGATGAACATTATTTGACCCAGCAGCAGCAGCAGAAATGTTTCCTATTAAGGCTCATTGACAGGCAGTCAGGAGAAAGAAGACCAGCAGAGGGGAGCAAGATGTACAGGGACGTCCCAAGAGGGCAGCAGAAGACTTCTGACTTCTGAAAATTCAACTTCTGCTGCCACGTTCTCTCAGCTCTGCTCTCAGCTCTGCTCTCAGCACCGCTCAGCTATTTTCCCGCCTCACTCTTAGAAATAAGGGTTCCAAAAGGGTTCTTCCTGAAGGGGTGACGTTCTACCCACAGTGTTGGGAAGAGGTTACACAGATGACTAGTTACCCTGTTAAAAATGTAATAATTTAACAATTTTAATTACTTCATCAAAGTAATGTAACTTATTACATTCGATTACTTTTTGATCACTTTTCTAACAAATGTTTTAAACTAGGCAATAAAGCTGAAAGTCCTAAAAAACACCAGTGTAAACCTCACAACAGTATTCAACACTGATTACTGTCAAACTTTTATTAAAAGTTCTTCAATATAACTTGAATTAAGATTGCAACAGAGCAACAAAATTAATGTTATATTCTATATATAAGCTTTTTACCGAAATAATATATTTGGATGTAACCCCTTTGTAATTACCAACATTTTGATTAGTAACTGTAATTTTATAAAAAAAAATCTCAGTAACTGTAACTGATTACAATTATATTTATTTTGTGATTTGATTACGTAACTCCATTACATGTAACTAGTTACTCCCCAACACGGTCTACCCAGAACCATTTGCTTCTGAAGAACCCTTTTCTGAAGAAAGGGTTATTCAAGGGTTCTTTGTAAGACTAAGGTTTCCCTTTCATCCAGAGAACCATTTTTAGAAGAAAGAGTTCTTCAAGGATTGTTGAAAGCATGAGTCCTCCCAGTCCACACACCCCAAAAAACTGTGATTGTGAACAATGATTGTTGTTGTTCGGTTCGGCACACATGTGAACTGTGGATTAATCACACAGTTTAACCATCATAGTGTTAAATAAAGATAATATTCAGTAAAAATATTTAATCTGGAGATCGGCATTAATGCTTTCAAGTTGCCGATCCCCGATAATGCTACATTGTGAACACCAAAATCCGTGTTGAAATCGGCAGTTAGTTAACATTGGCAGCGCCGGAGCTAACAGCTAATGTACATTGGTTCCATTGAGTACATTATGGTGCGTTCAGGCTCTATTCAGTAAAAATTAGAAACGGGTGAAGGTAAATTATAACATGTCATGATGTGTTCAAATTTAATCTTATAAAATGTAGTTTTTAGCGAGAAAACTGAATAAATACAGTTGTTTGAAGGAGATGATTTCACAGCAATATAACATTGATAGTAGAGAAAAAGTATCACCTGTTTAACTTCCAGCAGCCTATAATACATCATTAAAACTACTAATTCCAAGATTTTTGTATTTATCAATAAAACTACAATCATATATCCTAATTATTTGAGTGGTCTGTTTTTATGGAGAAATAACCACTATAGATGACAACAACAAAGTAAACTGATAACATTTAACATTTTTGATGGTTTATACTGACTTTGTGACGGTTTAAATGATTTTTCGGGACAGTGGTGAAAAATAAATAGTCTGGAGCCTTGTATACCAGCTGCTATAACAAAACAAAACAGCAGCAAAACCGGCACATCGTCGATCAGCTATAGGTGGCAAAAAAAAACGTGGTTGCACCATCTCTAAAAGTTATATTTATTCATAAAAGTACCAAAAAGGGTTCTCCTATGAGGACAAGCCGAAGAACCCTATATGGTGCTAGTTAACACCTTTATTTCTAAGAGTGTACTGACTACAACGATGTGAATGTGATGATAACATTTTATTCCTGCGGACCACAGAAGAATATTTTTCTGCAGGTGTACCATCTCAGAGTGTTGTGCGAGGGAATATGAAGAAGATCTCTGTGCTACATTCATGGCAGGTGTGTGTTGAAGTCCAAATACTTTCATTGGAAATTGATGGCTCAGCAAGAGACAGGCTGGGTTTTGATCAAAGAGCAGCAACTGACATCTCAACATATGCTGAATGAATTATTAAAAATACAAGTGACCCCTTGTGAAGAAATAAATTGCTGCTCCTCCTGCATCCGCATATGCAATATGTCAGCTCTGGAGGCAAAGTGGAGGTTATTTTTTATTAGCTTAAATCAGAATGGCAGCCTGTCACTCCAAGCGGATGTGCCGTGGAAGGCTGAAGCTCGGCTCTACATCTGTAAAGACGTGCTATCGCTCACTTACTGAGGGTAGGGGAGCGTTTCGGCACAGATCGTTAGTGTTGGAGAGATGATCAAACACATTTATATTAAGAGAAGTAAGTCACCAAATTTAAATGATTAAAACAGAGTTGATTAAATGATGGTTGAATTGATAAATTGTGACTCAAATAACAAGGCTGATGAAAATATAATTGAAATTATACATTTGTTCTTAAGTTTGTCTTGTTTTAATAAAGACAACAAAACAATCTGATTTAAGCAGACATGCATTGATGAAGCAAAAACAAAAACAGACTTGATTTGATAAACCTCATAATTCATCACAACTAGAGGCTCAAATTTTGCACTGAGATTGTTTATTGCTTCACATGTGAGGTGGCAAATATATCAATCATAAGCCACACTAATTACAGTCTTCTGATGTCACACCTGATGTAAACTGGTGAGATGTTATTAGTGTTGTGGCCATTCAGTCTCAGTGACCACACTGAGGCAACAGTAAATCACTAATAATGAATCTCTATATTTGTTGTTTATAATGTGCTTCAGTTCAGTATCACATAAAGAACATGGAGGCTAGCAGCAGTCATGTAACACAGAGTGACTTCCGTACTTAAGTTACGCCACTTCTGAAATTATTCTAAGCCAAACCATGATCCTGAACCTAGTTTTGTTGCCTAAACCTAAGGTAGTTGTTTCTGTGAAGACAGAAGTTTATTTTGAAAAGACTGTATGCATGTAACGAGCAGTAATTGACATGTGTTGCTGGACATTCGTAACGGAAAAGGAGGAATAACTTTTTCGTAAGATATCATACGAACCATTGTATGAGGTATACATTTAATAAATCTGTGTACCCTCTGTTCAGTCTATTGTTGTCTAAAAACAATTATCATAAGTAAACACCTTTTTTACACACTTTGTATGGTTTATAATATTAATTAAACGCACCTTAAAAATGTAAACTGCGGTCAAGTGAGCTGTGGTTTAGAGGGTACTCATGCATTCCTGCTGAGGTGCACGCTCCTCGCAGAAGTGTGCACAATGAAAGCAGAAATTAGCAAACATTTTCCCATCCTCATTATTTAGGAGCAGTGGGTAGTCGCAGCTCAACACCAGGGGACCAACTCAGTTCTCAGGCCAGTTTCTTGGCAGGAGTATTCCCTAATACCCAACATGCACGTCCGTTGGGGTGGGAGGACACAGTTTGAATGGAACACGCGAGCTCCACACACACAACACACGAGCTCCGGATCTTCTTGCTGCGAGGCGACAGTGAGCCCCCATGCCGCCCAAACCATGTCTGTTTATTTATACCCTCGCCCAGCGAGTGTGACTTCATGTGGAGTGACACCGTAGTGAAGTTCGAGAAGGGGAGGGCTGGTTTGGACAAGGGCCAGAGACAGAAACAGGAACAGAGAAGAGGAGACAGAGAAAGAGAGAGAGAGAGTTGGCAAATTCCACAGTGATCACTTAAACGTTCAGACAATCACAGCTATAATTCTGGGGATGAGGAGGTGTATGTTGCTGGTTCACACCTGAGAGTATCCTCTTTAAGGGTGGGAAAAACAATTTTAAATTTTTTAATGCCAGAATCGATATAATTGCCTAATTTGGGTCAAAGGAGGTGGAAGGAAGTTACCACTTTTATTGTTGTAGTCTGAGTAACGTGATGTCATGTCTGAAAAAACGAAACAAACAAACAGTCGGCCAAAACAAGAAAGCAGAAAACGTCAGAGGGTCTGCGTGGATACGACCTGCACCCTCACATGTTAAATCCAGCGTGGTTAACACTACACATCCAGTAAAGTATGCAAACACTTTGGGTTTCACCCATTGGCAGGAAAAGCAGAGCTAGACATCACGGCTAAAGCTGCATGCTAAGTCTGTCATGGACAGGAAACGTTTAGGTATTGCAGTAATGTGCGGTCAAGCCAGCCGTCACTCTCATCTCCGTGGTCAAATTGGCCGACGCTACAACTGTAGAGCACCCATATAATGACATTTATGATAAATGCATTCAAACGGCGCTAATGACCATGGATGTATAAAGAGAACGGAGCTGACGGGAGAGCTAGCAACAGACTTGGTGAAGTTAGCGGAAGTATACATGTGTGACTACGTCCGGTTTTCAAAATAAGGGAATACAAAGGGAACTGTATATACAAAATACATATATGGAAATAAGATTGATTGGGTTGGATTCACCAGAAGTATGAAACATTACATGTCCCTTTATAAATTAAAAAGAAAATACCACTAATTTGTGAGGGAAATGTCTTTATTCTTTGATTTTTGGGTTGCTGGAAAACAATTCATAAATAATGCCTGACAATATATTTGACTTCACGACATCTCAGACTACATACAGGTTGAAAATCAAACATTTTAATTTAGATATTTAGATATTTTTCTAAGTAAAAGTCCCTAGAAGTGTATGATTCAACATTTTTCCATGTTCTAGTGTTAAAGAAGTTATCAAAATTGCAATACTTGTAGAATCAAAATACATATTGAACCGGCACCCAAGTACCGTGCTAGTATCAAATCCGGAGATAAATTAGGTGTATCGTCCCAACCCTAAGCCTCATACAGCTACAGTCTCAGCAATTAGCCAGTGGGAAGGTCCACTAGAATACCTTGGCAGTGGCTATTGCTGGAGAGCTGAGTATCTTTTGACTTTTCCCTCTCAATAAAGCATTTTCTGAGCCTGTGTGAAAACACAGATTCACAACCTTCTAGTTACAAGTCCACTTCAACTAAATGCTCAACTACTCGGGTGTGAAATGATTCATGCTGCAGGCAGTGAACACAGAAAAAGAGCAGTGTCTTCTGCTTTCTATAGGATTGGTTTTATCTGAGCAGTAACGCAGGTCAAGGATGATTAGTCATGTTGATCAAGACTAAAAATTGACATGGCACCTTTGCCAGTTGCTCAGTAAATAAATGTCTAAAACCTGATGTTGAGCATTAATGCAGTGTGACAACACTAGTGGGAGACCTCCAGCACAGGCACAGAAGTGTATTAGACTATAATTTATGCTAAGTGAAAAAAATTACCATATGTCTGCCATAAGAGCAATGGTGAATCCTGAGCTTGCTCACAGAGGGAATTGATTGGCCTTCTGTTGTTAATCAGCAGTTGTTTTAGAGGTTGTGTCAGATGGCACAGATTCTGGCTTCCTGCTGGATAAAATATGTGCGTGTGCATATAAAGATGGCTTCATAATCCAAACCAAGTGAACCCAGCAAGCAGATCAAAGGAAGCAGCTGGTTTAAGGTGTGCAGGATCACCCACTCCCTGTCTCATAGCTGCTTCTGATAGGGGAGGAACCGCTAAAAGACGCCTGACAATACTTCAGAGGGAGCTGCCAGAAGCACACCTGTCTCGGTGGAGTCAGCCAGACTCCTCTTAGGCTCAGACAGTAGGCTTACCGAGATATGGGTGTAAGTGGGTGCAATTTGTAGCCTTGACTGCCATTAGTCTAGAATGCATCTGAAGCCTCCATCACAAATGATCCGGCTCGACTCATCAAATCAGTTTCACAGGTTGTGAAACCGGTGTGAGAATTGTTCACTTCTGCAGCTTCTCTCGGGGGTCTCTGTGGGAGGGAAGGCACTTCAACAAATAGACATGCCATAAATTGCGCGGAGAAAAGGTCTGACAGATGAACAGATGGGTTCAGTATATTACTCTCTCTGCCCGTCCACCTTCAGCTGATGAAGTGAGGTGAGGAGCGAGAGAAGAGGTGGAGGGAAATGATCTGTGTCAATGCATTAGACCAAATTGCTCCTTCACCTGAACATACAAATGAGGCCCAATGGCGTGAGCAATGTCAGAGCAATTAGAAATCCTGTGTTTAGAGGTTAGATCTCTTCCTGCAACTGATCTCTCCTCAGTGCACAGCTCCAGCAGCAGAGGCACAGACACAAGGCAATCTTTAGTGTAATTGATATTAGCAGCCTTATTAAACTGAAGCAGCACTGAAAACAAACAAATAACTTTGCACGGTCCAGAATACAAAGTAATTTAAGATACAGAAGTGCAAATAGCACTCTGTTTCACAGAGTGCAAATTATTTTGGGGGGGGGAAATAGCAGCTGTTTGCAATTTAATTCTATCATTACCTCACTTTCCAGCCGGTGCTAGTTGCCTTTTCAGTAGAATTTAAAATAACTTTTATATTAAAGCATGCAAGCAATGTTATTGTGCTTGCAGTTTATTTATTTTAGATCATTGGGTTATTCCTATTAAGAAGTGGTTCTTAAGTAACAAAAATATGCTCCTGTAGAGTGTCGACACTTATGGTAAATTTATTGAATAGCTACTATCCCTCCCTGTCATCAAGCATTTCTTAAAACAAATGACAATAGACCGGCATATATACTCACAAAAAACAAAACCAACAAAGCAATCAAACATCCACTAAGACCCACTTAATGATAACATCCCCAATATCAGTGGTAGTATTCAGTCAGTTTACCCTATATAAAAGTAGCAATTACACAATGTCAAAATACTCTATTACAAGTATAAGTTCTGCATTCTATCTTAAGTAAAAGTACAGAAGTATTAACAGAAAAATGCACCTACATTTACTGTAAAAGTACTTGTTATTAAGCAGAATGGCCACTGTCAGAATATTATATAATATATTATTATTATTGATACATTACAACATGATCAGAGTATTAATGTTGTAGCTAGTCAAGTAGGAGCCGATACCGATCTATTAAAATATGTTCAGATCAGCCCCAATACTGGTCCATAGGATCAGGCTCAGGTTATCTCTACAGTACCTGTTACATGCAGTATTTCCAACCTGACATCACGCCAAGGCGTGTAATAGACCCGTCTGTCCACCAGAGGATAGCGTGTCAGTGTCATTATTTTGCCTCACTGAGGCGTGAATATTACACGCGTGTATGAAGGTGCGGTACAGCAGGGGGCCACAAAACCACTTAGTTGGTATCGGGAAAACATCATGGTCGGGCTTAAAAAATTAAGTAAAAGTAAGGAAGAAACAACGTACAACGTACACTACGAAAAACACATCGCTAACGTAACTGGCAAAACAAAACACCGGTCTCGAACACCGTTCTCCTGGTTGAAAGTCCTGTGTTTGGTTTGTCCGTTCTGGGCTACTGTAGAAACATGGCGGTGCAACATGGTGGACTCCGCTCCCTATGTAGATATGAAGGGCTAAGAAAAACACAACGATTCTTACTTTCAGGTGATGATACACTAATGAGAACAGTTATGAATATTTTATTCCATTTCTGACCATAAATCCCCCTAAATCCTACACACTGCTCCTTAAGTTCTTCGCTAAACATGTACAACCTTTTCCAGACCCAGCCTGCTATGTGATGGGCGTACATTCACATCTGGGAGCTGCCTCCTGAAATCAGCCACTGAGTCATTTCACTTGAGCACATAGTGGTTAATTGCCTTGCTCAAGGGCACCTCAACATTAGCTGTTGAGAAAGGGAGAGCACTACTTGTTCATTCTCCCCTTCAAGGTGTTGGGGGTGTCAAGGGTTTAAACCAATAACCTTCCAATCATGGACCTATTTCTATATGCTTTAGGCTACTGCCGGCACCAGAAATCTCAGTGCAATTATCGGGTCATGAAGATGTGTCTCGCAGAATCTTGAACGGGGAACAAAATATGCTTAATTTCTCTATTTTGTCAGATCATTCAAGGAGGCTATCAGGCGGTGAATTTAATCTGCTTGCCACAGAGAACAGTTTTGCTGATAGCTTTTGACAAGGGGAACGTCTTATCTGTAGCTGACGAAAAGGGTCATCATCAGTATTAATGGACTGTAACAAACAGGAGGTGGTGAAAGGACGGTTTTATTTGGCAACAGGTTGAAGATGATCTACCTGTTTGAAGTGACTGAACTGCCTCTGGGGGGATATTACGCTGAGACAGGAATGTATTAATAGTTATCTAAACTTGAGAATCTTGCACAAACTGAGTAAATTTGCTGTCATATTGATGTTTTCCTTATGTGGTTTTCACAATACATACTTGGGGCCATCCGTCAGAAATCAATCACTTTCTGACCCATTTTGTTTTGAACAAATATTCACTACATGTTATATGACAGAGTGTTAGCACGTGGTTTGATTAACCAAAATGACCAACCATTCAAGGGTTAGTTAACCCATATTGGACCACCACCCCTCCTAAAGACACAGATATCTTCTTCAAAAATAAACAGAACAGTACGGTCGTCCGATTATCGGATCAGTAACAAACAAGGTTTTCCACAAATTCAATACTTTTGGTCAAAAATAAATAAATATACAAATTAGATGATTTTTTTGTCCTTAGAACTTAATCTGCAAAAAATGCGCAAACTGGGGCTGCAACTGACGATTATTTTCATCTTCAATTAATCTGTCAATTATTTTCTTGATTAATCGATTAGTTGTTTGGTCTATAAATTGTCAGAAAATGGGAAATTGTTTTGTCCACAACTCAAAGATATTTAGTTTACTGTCATAGAGGAGTAAAGAAACCAGAAAATATTCACATTTAAGAAGCTGGAATCAGAGAATTTTGACTTTTTTTTTCTTAAAAAATTACTTAAACCAATTAATCGATCGTCAAAATAGTTGGCAATTAATTTAATAGTTGACAACTAATCGATGAATCATTGTAGCTCTAGGTTTTCCTCATATATCGTGTTCATGAGAATGGGACAGACGAACAGCCAACCGTGGCATAAAAGGGGTTACAATGTAGGAAAAATGGACCAAATCAAAAGGGGTTCCTGACAGAATGCCCCACATATTTCTTTACGAACCCAATTTAGTGAAGAATGTGATGGAGTCTGTAGCTCAAGGTAAATGGCCCAATCTTGAAAACATCATGTCAAGAAAAATAAAGTGAAAAAAGTCATGATTTCACTCAGCATGCAGTGTGTTCTTACCAAACATCTATTCAGTCATGTGAAAACGTATCTGTGACTGATGTAGGTGGTTAAATGAGAATGAAACAGTACAGTAAGTGTAAACAATGAAGGGTAAATATCCGAGGGTGTCCAGAACAACATTGTCTGTCATAGCTCAGCGGTCGGTTATGACTGATTTATAGTGGAGTGATAAGGGGAATCCAGAGCGGCGGTGCAGAGTCTCCTATACAGCACGCTTTGTGTTTTTCCACTCTATCAGCAAACATGTCAGTTCTCCTCAGCACTTATCAGAGCACCTTGACAGTGAATTAGAAGCTTGTTTGTAGAATTTACTTTTCAATAGAGGAGACTTCCATAGCGTTTTATAATTTCTATAGCAAACTGTCACTTCCACTAAGGTCAACAACTACGATAACGCTCGGTATTATATAAGCAACGAGACAATAAAATAATCTGTGGGCTGGCACGTCAGTCGCACAGTGGCTCAATGTTACAGCTAAAGCTGCTGTACTCAGTATTGAATATTTAATTTGAATAATCTTGTATAATTATACCATAAGATCCTTCCAAACACTGGGTGCACACGTGATCTTCCCATTGAGCCTTTGCGAGGCCTGAATTATTTCTCTCTCATTACCACAGCAGATTGATATAATCACATGCTCTTCTTAATATTCAGTTTACGGCCGTATATATCTGCATGTCATTGGGTAATGCAATAAGAGTCCTTGGATTCACTTAGCTGAGAAGATAACTCAATTTTGTAACTTAATATTGTCTCTGTGCTCACGCACAGCGGGATCTCTACTTTTTCGACATTAAAAGCGTACACTTTCCTCGAGCACACGCATAATGAGCACATTATTAAATTTGTTGGTTTAATGGCTGAACCAGGCAATGACGTAGCATCTTCACATTCACATGTGGCATGCATAATGGTAATTGCTAAATTACATCCCGTATTGCCATCATTTAACACAAGATTCCCGGCGCCAAAGATCATTTATTGGCATTTATTTGTGGCTTTGTTAAGTTAAAATACATTGTTTGATCTAATTGCAGTGTATGTCAGTCAGCACTAATGAATAATGGTCTACGGATGTGAAATGAAACTCTGAGATTGTTTATTCCTTTGGGTGACATTTACCTAAATGCCACATATCTGCGCTGCTCCTTCTATGAGACGTGTGCTATGTAAATGTAATTTCCGTATCACTGTACAATTGTCTGGAAAATATCACTAAACAGGACACTCTCTCAATTAGGAGGTTTTTTCATTTGCCACTGTGGAACTGACCATAAGCAGGCATCGTGTTTATAGCAGCCCCTTTTTGACAACATTTATTATGTGAAACTAAATCTGCAGTTCTCAACATGTTTTAACACTTTACTTTAACTCTCCTTATTTAGCATTTCTAAGCACAATAAATGTTTAATTAACGGTTTATAACACACTTTCATGTAGCTATATATTCATATACATATAAGCAGATATAGAGACATTTTAAGTTTTTCAGTGTTTGTCGACAATTGTAACTTCTCCTATGAAGACCAAATTTATATTATTACAACTGTGTTTTACTATATTGTCACCAATTATGACACGCCACTATGTTCTTTAACGCATTAATGCAACTTGCGATTTTTAGGTGGTAGCGGGCTGGTATCATATGAAACTAGAAAACCTGAGGAATCCATTGGTACCAACCATGAAGTCATACTAGTTTGTCAACAAGGAGGCTAAATAACGCGAGGAAAAACTGGCGTGGCCATTTTCAAAGGGGTCCCTTGACCTCTGACCTCCAGATATGTGAATGTAAATGGGTTGTATGGGTACCCACGAGTCTCCCCTTTACAGACATGCCCACTTTATGATAATCACATGCAGTTTGGGGCAAGTCATAGTCAAGTCAGCATACTGACACACTGACAGCTGTTGTTGCCTGTTGGGCTGCAGTTTGCCATGTTATGATTTGAGCATATGTTTTATGCTAAATGCAGTACCTGTGAGGGTTTCTGGACAATATTTGTCATTGTTTTGTGTTGTCAATTGATTTCCAATAATAAATATATACATATATTTGCATAAAGCAAGCATATTTGCCCACTCCCATGTTGATATGAGTATTAAATATTTGACAAATCTCCTTTTAAGGTTAAAAATGTGCCATTAATTTGCGATTAATCGTGATTAACTATGGACAATCATGTGATTAATTGCGATTAAATATTTTAATCGATTGACAACCCTAGTTTATACACCAGCTTCCACTTACTGTATAAGTTATAGTTGTTGACAAATACACTAATAAATGCTTATATCTGCCCCTACCTTATAGTATGTTATAAAACATTTATTGAGTGTTAACACACTGCCTATAAATACTATTTGTTCCCTTCCAGATTGTTTTTATTTAATATTTTTTAGAGATCTAAAGAGGCAAAACTAGAAAGAAAAAAAGCAATAATTAGTTGTTGTTTTTTTCCCTACCCCTTAGATTAATCTCATGACCTCTTATGTGGAACCACTGGATTTATTCACCTTTTCTTACATCAAATATATTAGAAATCATTAACAAAAAACCTTGAAATAATATAAACTGAAAGACAAACAGCTGTATGTTGTGCATTGTTTTAAGGATTGATCACCTCACATAAACATCATGTCCCAATACTGATTTATTTGAACAAAATCGTCACATTTGAGGCAATCACACAAGCACTCCAAAGGCTCAGCTGATGTGCTGTGCTTCACCACCCGACGGCCTAATAAATTTTTATTTTGCTCCAACCTCTAGCCAACCGAATAATGCGTGGTTAAATGAAGTAATCATTTTTACTGGAGACATCACTCACGGGAAGATAGCAGGTAGGTATATCACTTCCCACCATATGGTCATGGCTGTCAAGCGCCGGCCAATCAGAAAGCAACAATTTGCCACAGAGTTCCATGTTGTGATTAAATAGTTCCAAGGACGGCTCCGGCACACAGGAAGGCTCTTTGACCACACTGATACTCATCTCCGGCTCCAGATTGGAAGTGGTGGTGGCACAGCTATGTGGCTCTCTCTGTCTGGATTTGTTATGTTATTCTTTCCCATTTTCCCCCACAGGCTCGCTGTGCAATAGACTGTTATTTTGGTCTCATGAATATAGAAAAGTTCAACTTGACTCTCAACTCTGTTCAAATCATAAAAAGTACAGAAAGGAGCGAGGTATGAATATATTTCCAAGATAGTAAATCACAGAGAAGTGGGCTGTGAATAATGAAGTCCCAGAAAATATAGGCTATTATACAAGTGCTAGTTGCAGGTCTTTGATGTAATAAAAATAGATCAAATCAGTGAACGTGTCTTACGTTTTTACATGTCTTACATTTCTTACATGTTTTGTGTATAATTCTGACTTTGTTGGTATTGCATGTTATCTAAATTGCATGTCGGGATAACATGCATTGCTATAAAAGGAATAAATCTTCTGTTCGGTTCATGCAAATATCAGATTGGCAAAAACTCCTTTCTTGTTTTCTTGTTGTATTAATACAGAAGGTACCGAAGGGATTGAGCCCCCTGCACTTTTCATAGAGCATGCTTTGGTATTAAAAGAAAAGAGATTAGTTGTAAAGGCAGTGATATTGAAAAAGCTCTTTGGAAAGGACAACACTAGATATTTACCTTCACATGATGCCTTGAATAAAGAATACAGTTTGGTGGGCTTTCTGTTTCTACTTTCTAAGTTAATTCTCACAGATTTAAGTATTTATGCTGTTATATGAATGAATTTTCTCAGTTTATATTTATATTAGGGCGGCACAATTTTGAAAAAATATCTAATTGCAATTATTATTTTTGACTGATATTTCAATTGCGATATGATTTGTGTTATTAGAGGGAATGATCATTTTTACATCATAATTCTCATTTTCAATGAAAAAGATGTTTTCTTAAGCCTGCAGAATATGATGTGTAGGCCAGGACATCTCTGCAGCACCACAATGTTTAATTTAAAATAGTATTTTGACATTTTAACAAATATTGCAATTTCTTCCTCATCCTGCGATTTGAAAATTGCAGTAAGCTATATTGTTTCAATCAAATTTTAATTAATTTTGCAGCCCTAATTTATATATATGGGTGGACTTTACTTATATATTAATCGATAAAAAATTATATTATTTGCAGCCCTAGTAGCTTCTTCACAAACACAATGTATGTTCAAAACATATACATACTACTGATTGCAGGTAATTTGTCATGTGACAAAAGAAAACAACAACAGTGCGGTGCTAGTGGAGAGAGTAACGGTAACATTTTACATTATTTTACAGTGGAAAATCCAACAATTAAAACGCCGATATTTACAGTATGTACGGTTTCAGTTTTGAGGGGTGGCAGTACGCTATAGTAGGGGGTGTGAATATTGCACCCAGCAGGACAAATTAGCACACAGGCTGTCCACTGAGGAGACAGCTAAGAGAATACAGAATTGTTATTTATTCCTAGCTTCATTTATTTATGTTCTTTGTAACTGACAAACTGAATAATAAAAGAAAGTTCTATTGCATTTATTCTCTTTATGTATTTGTTTATGTTTTACAAAGGGATTATCTTGAGCCGGGCCATACAACAAAAAAATAGTAATCATTATGGGTAGGAAAACAAAATCGGTTCACTTATGTATCGCAATATTTTTTTACGATTTTGAATCTATGCAGATGTAGCTGAGTCAATATGTTGGTTATGTTATTTTTATTATTTTTAATTTTTTAGTGAACATTCTCAAAACCGGTGTGTTATACTTTCTTTTGTCATTAATATCAGCCAAATTATCTGTATTGTAACTTTATTTGTGTTAACTTTGTATTGAATGAATGA
>CAKAKR010009493.1:0-15097 GCA_916700685.1 Adelosebastes latens | reverse complement strand
AGATATTGGTTGACGGGAGTCCCCAGTTCACCGTCCGGGAGCGTTAACTTAGCAGCTACGATGCTGCGTGTAGTGTCGCCGACATGCAGCCACTTTCCCAGTAAAAGTCTCCACCGCACATTTAGTTTAGTTTAGCAGGTTGTCAGCTATGTGTCTGCCCGGAGTAACTTTAGTGAGTGTCCAACAAACAGTGTGTGTATTTGTGCTACGTTAGCAGCTCTAGCATTGCCGGAGGCTTCGTGCTCGCCGCCGCACACGTGGTCTACGTAACTTTAGCGAGTGTCCAACAGACTGTGTGTGTGTGTTGGTGGTGAGTGTGAGGTTGTTGGTGGTGTTCTAGCTGTGATCGTAGGTGTAGCAGTGTGTGGACAGTTTATTTGTCGGTGAATAAATGCTATGAAACTACAACTCCTCCGCTCCGCTCAAGAGAGACAGAGACCGGAGCCGACTTCCTGTATCCTGCAACTCCGGCTCCGCCTCTTAAGGTGGGCTGTTAAGGTGGACCAGCTTTTCTCCTTAAATAGACGAGCCGCTCCTCTGAGCCGCTCAGCTTTTGAGTTCATTATTAACCTTTATTTTAAACGTTTTTAACCAATAGCGTTAATCGGTTAAAATGCTTAATGTCGGTTAACGGTTAAACGGTTAATTATGGACATCCCTAATCCAAACGTAAAATAACATGAAACAGCCAAATGTCCTCATCATTTATTGGAATGCCACAAACATGCTCTTAAAGTCTGTTAGGTAACTGACATTTTCAACAGTTTGAGATGTCCCACCCAACCCCCTCTGTAGCTCCTGGTCCTGTCCGTGTCCATGTATCCTGGGTTGTGGTCCATTGGGGTCCAGCTTCATTCAGCCTTCACAGGGAGCTATGTACCAGGCCACCACTCTGTTCTCCTCATCAACAGTCCCAACCAACAGGCAGCCAAGGACATCGGCAGGTACAGTCACACCAGGTTACATCTTTTACAGTCTGCATCACACTACTGTAGCACTTCAAAAATGATGTATGAGCTACATTTGGAAACATATGGTTTAATTTGTGGTGTTAAAGGGATAGTTTGGGTGTTTTGAAGTGGTGTTGTATGAGGTATTTATCCATAGTAGGTGTATTCCTGACAGTAGATGGTGGTCGGCACGCCCCCAGCATCAAGAAACAGACAGGAGCACCGACACTGGAGCAAAGCAATACAGTGCTGTGGACGGGACGGCAACAAAACATATTTTAGACACCTAAAGAAAGGCTCACCTAAAAAAAATTGTTATCATATAAGTGTACTTTATATTTAGAATATTTTCCGACATTGAACTGAACTGAAAGTGAAACATATCGATTTGTTTTTTGTCATCTGAGTCTGCTGGCTTTAGAGAGAGCATAGATACGTTTCACTCCAGTTCAGCTTCCCGTCAGAAAGGAGAAGGAAAAGGCTGTCTGACGTTAAGATAAAGTGGTGAAAATATTATAAATATAGCGTACACTTTTTTTAGGTGGCTAAATTCATTTTTCTGCCGTCCCTGTCCACAGGACTGTATTGCTTTGCTCTGGTGTCGGTGTATGCCGACCGTCAACTACTGTAGGTAACACAATAAGTACCTCATACAACCCCACTTCAAAACACCCAAACTATCCCTTTAAATGATTATTGAATGAATGTTATCTTATATCTTGTTTGTTTAATCTGTTAACCTCACAGAAGTGACTGCGCCAACACGCCGTTTTTACAGTTCAGTTTATGCACAGAATAAACAAAGGAGATAAAACATAATTAACTAATTAGTGAGCGAACTTTAGAAGTGCTGGTAGGAGCCAAGCCACCTGTTACCCCTGCCTCCAGTCTTTATGCTAAGCTAAGCTAACCGGCTGCTGGCTCAAGCTTCATATTTAGACCAGCGGCGAAGTGCGGCCTGTGGCAAGCTGTCATGCAATTTCTATGAAAAGCTGCGACGGCCGCTCCTGAGCTCGGCGAGCTGAAGTTCAGCCAAACTAAAAGTTGGGAAGTTTCACTTTTAGCGGCGAAGTGCAGCCAGAGTATCTGCAGCCAGAGTATCTGCAGCCAGGGTATCTGCAAACAGACCCTGTGACTCCTGTGACATGTTGACCTACGTTACAAGAATCCCTTCCTGCCTGAAACACATGAATACGCCTCCCAGCCACAGAAAAATGTAGTTATTGCGGCGGGCCACATTTCGCCGCTGCCTGGTGTGAATTCAGCATTACTATACAGACATGAGAGTGGTATCCACCTTCGGATCGAACTCTCGGGAGCATAACGAATACGTGTATTTCCCAAAGTATCAAACTGTTCCTTTAATCTGGACAAAGAGTATAGAAGCAAAGAGATGAAACTCTGGTGTTTTTTTGACAACAGCCACTGCCACCATTTTGGACTGAAAACGCTTATATTTTATTGTTCAACACAGAACATTTCAGTAGAATATGACAATAGAATAGAAATTATTTAGTTTTACTTTTGTACATCACCTGTATGCAAATGTTATACTGGCGTTCGGTAGTCGCTTTCTGTCCAAAATGGCGGAAGCGTAGCTTTGCTGCTGGGTGCTGATGTTGCAATGGAACGAACAACTGACTTTCACTTCTTGGCGATATACAGTCTTTGATCTGGATGCTAATGAAATTCCTTTACTTTGGTATGAATTTGGAAATTAGTCGAAGTGATTTAAACAATTGAAAGTCAGTCAGCCAGACGTACAGTAAGTTAGACTTTTCTGTCTAGAATAGAGATACAGTCCTGTCTCCGGTAGAGCGCTGTGTTTGCACTCTCATCTTCTTTGTTGGCATTTTAGCTGCATGTAAATGAGCTCTATTTACCACGTGTCAAGACAGAAGGTAGCGGTGCACGATGCGGGTGCCAGATATGTAAATCCCCTCCTTCAGAGACAGCGGTTAGTGGAGGGGGCACGACGGAGCTGGTAATAAACTAGAATATCAGCTGAGCAGCAGCAGAAAGCAAAGTTTACCTTCTTTTTCTGAACATGAGTGCGTATAACAGTCCTTAGCCTAGATGTGGCCTGCTTGGAGAGCAACATAATGAAAGGCTCAGTTTCAGGCTGTAATTTATAAAGAGTTGTTTAATTTTTCTCTCCTCTCTTTCCATGTCTACCCGCTCCGTTTCCATCCACGCTCCCTACCATTCTGTCTTTTTTTCCAGGGCGATCATGGAGAGGCGGCTTGCAGCCAGCATCAACATTCTCTCCAGGACCTCCACCATGTAAATCATATTTTCCCTCCTACCTTGACGCAACTTTGTACCCACCGACACAAAGACTAGCTTAATTATAATGCCCCTCACATGTGCAGACACATGTTGTGCACATAAACACATTATGTTCTTTTTTTCTCTCCACTACATAGCTGGTTACCAAGGAAACCACAAGGTGAATGGGCTGCATCTAAATGCTTTTATCAGTTTCCCCATCACTGGGAGCTGAGTGGCAGTTAGCCTTCATAGCGATCGCATGTTTATATGCATGGCTTAGCTTTCCTGTTAATGCATAACCCACAAAAGAAACCAGGTTAGTTTAGGGGTGGGGGTGGTGATGGAGGTGGTCGGGGTTTTATGTGTATAAGTGCATGTGAGGAGTTTCAGTTGTGTCCAGGCTTATTTAGTCTTATACTTCAACCTTTATTTTGACATTTCACATGTTTAAATATGGGTTCTTAGCTTTTCTTTCACAATCCACGAGAAAAAGCACCATATTTAAAATCAAAGTGGCAGTTTTGCCCTTGACATCATAAAAGCCTGTCCCCAACAGTTTGACAGCATCACTGTGAATCACAGCGGCCGTAATAAATGTTTGGGCAAGGATTGATTGTGTTCTTTCAAACACAGTTTTTCATGTAAGCTTTTTTACTGAGTTGTGCTGGTACTTTTCAGTCGGTAGTAATGTGTGGTACATGGTGTAGTTCTAATGTTAGGTTTTCTGGTTCTTAAGGTACTATTGGAAAGGAGAAATCCAGGATGCAAGTGAAGTTCTGATGGTAAGCTTCCTGAGAAAGTCCTCTTATGATAAACATGTATGCTGAAGCAGAAGTGTAAGATGAGATGTCACTTTTGTTGCAGCTGGTGAAAACAAAGACCTCCAGGATCCAGCACGTCATAGATTATGTGAGGTGAGAGGCTGCTTTATGTAATGCTTATTTCAGATTATTTACAACTGTACATTCAATTACTGTTTAAGTTTCTGTGCATGCTACTGTAGACAGGTTTCAACTTGGACCTTAATTCAGGGTCGGCGCCAGAGTGTTAGGGGTGGACGGGCAATCAGCTTTGACAGGGGGGGGGGCATTTTTTTTTCACCTCATATAGCCTTTATTAAGTATATATTTAACATTATCGTGTTTCATGAAAGATATAAACTGACAGAGAGATGTATACATACTGTCACCTATGCACACAGGCTCACACGGACGCATACACATGCTGTTATGTCCACAAAACAGGTTATAAACTAACACCGTGTCCTAACTGGATGCGAGCGTCCGACTGTCACGCCGCATCGCGTGGCATCGGACGCTCTCTGTCCACACTGAATCCATTAAATCTGCACTTCTGTTACGTCATGTAAACAAACCACGTAGCCTACATATCAGCTGTGAGCTCCATATCAGACTGCAGCTGGAGACGTAACCACTTAAAAGATGGGTTAGTTGTTATCGTCCTACGTTTGTGGCCCCTAACGCCGACGCTGCCTTAATTTTGTACTTAAAATGACTCCACTGCTTAACAAATAGGAGCTCCAGTGTGCCACTGCACTGGTCAACTAAAGTAGTAACTGTGATCAAACCATTACAACATTTTCTACAACTGCAACTCGTTCTCACTCCCAAGTCGTCAAATACTGCAGCTTGCTCAGTGCCCTTCGGCGGCTGATACTGACGCACCCTTTAGCGTCTGTATGAGACACGCCGGGCTTTCAGCTAACTCTAATGTAAAACCATCCACGTCATTATTAGATGGTCAGAGCAACTGACGGAGTATAAAGAGCGAGAAACTCCACGTATGACGGGTGGGAAGGGAGGAGAGGTTGGAAGGGTCAAACAAACACAGGACTTTCACCCAGGAGACCGCTGTTCGTGTCCCGCATGAAACCAAGTCAATGTTGACTTACCGTTTTAACCCGTAGTTCTCTTAAGTAACTTCCGTACTTTTACCCAAACCATGATCTTTTCCTAAGCCTAACCAAGTACTTCTGTTGCCTAAACCAAGTAGTTTGGTTGTAAAGTAAACCTAAAAACTAAGTACACCTATGTTGGAAGTTTATTTTGAAAAGACACCATGCATGCAACGAGCAGAAACTGACACACTGTCCCTGACTCGTCGGGAAATGATGCTAGAGGTACCTAGAGCGTCACAGTTTGAACCACTGACCGCTGACCAAGCTGTGGTAATCGGAGTGAATGTGTTGAATATGTTATTGTTGCCCACACACTTCCTAATTTACTGTTGCTGTGTCTAAAAGTAATTGGAAGAAGTAGCACTGGACTCAGATGCTTCTTCTTGAAAATCATTTTTATATGTTTGACATGAACAAAAATGGGAAATAACCATTCCACTACAACACCATCAGATAACCACAAGGAGTTAATCATCTACATTTCTGCTCATTTGGCCATTTGTTATTGCAGCATCAGACTTGATGAGCCAAATTGTTAAAATGGCATCTATTTGGGTCTATGTTTGGGGTTGAAAAGTCCAGGTTGAAAATAATTGGATTGCTGCTTCCTGCTTTGCTCTTCTCACTCTCTGCTTAGCTGTTAGTTTTGCTACTTTTTCATACTTCTTCCTACTTGTTTCAAACTACAAAACCATTTCCTAAGTTTCCTATAACTACTAAACTGAACTGGACGGGATTTAAATAGGCAGCTATTTCTAATAGACACCATAACTTCCCCAAGACTCACTGAGACAAAACCAGTGAATTCATGTGCTAAGTACCTCATACAACCCCACTTCAAAACACCCAAACTATCCCTTTAATCATCTCCGAGGCTCTTAGCATTTCCAATGTTGTGGTAACTGATGTTGCGCTTTCTGATCATCCCTATGTTTAATTTGAGATGGATGTCTCAGTGCATTCACATGTTCAATCAGTCAATCACAAAACACTGAAACACCAGTGAATTATTCATTCAGGCTTTCTCTTTCACACCTGTTCTCGCTTGGGCCTTCGTCAATGATCTTCAGTTCTAAAATTTCAGGATGTTTTTGACGGCATTGCACCCACTATGACATACGACATACCACTATGGTAGAGGTAGTCTCTGGTAAGAAAAAGGTACATTATACCTATAAAGAGAGACTTTTCGTTCATAATTTAAAACTGCGAAATGAAAGGCAGTCCTTCTTCTCTTACAGAATTACCAAAAGCAATAATAATGCACGTGCCTTATTTGCTACTGCCGACTGGCTGACGGACCCTCCTGTATCAGCAGCCCAGGGACTTTTATCCACTAGATTATGCCATGAATGCCTCCTTCTACACTGACAGAATCCAGATAATTAGACAAGCTGTAAGTTCCTCCACATCAGGTATAGGGTCTGTATCGTCCTCGCATACACTTAAAACAAATTCAATTAGTGTGACGCCATTTGATCCCATCAACCATATAACCTTGGAGGAAATTGTGCAACATTTGAAATCCTCCTCCTGCTGCCTGGATATTCTGCCTACCGGCTTTTTCAATACTGTTTTTAACTGCATGGCATCAGATGTGCACACAGTCAACACTCCTCTAGTCCCAGGCTATTCCCCACAGCCTCCTGCAAACTGCACTTATTAAAACAACAACAATCCGGACAACTCACTAATGAACAATTATAGGCCTATATCAAACCTCCCATTTCAAAGTAAAATCGTTGAAAAGGCTGTTTTTCAAAAGCTTAACAGCTTCCTGGTACTAAACAATAGTTTTCCAGTCAGCATTTGGACCACAGCAGAGCACAGAGTCTATTCTTGTTAAGCTCTTCAATGACGTCCATTTAAAAACAGACCGGGGGAAAGTTTCTGTCCTTTTTGCACGATTATGGCCAAAATGATGATCACGATTATTTTGATCAATATCGAGATCTCGATTATTTATTTATCATGATAATTCATACATTTTAGGGACAAAATATTTTTATTGCAATTTCACCTTTAAATAAACAGAGCGCTGCTTTCACTTCCATGTTGTGCTACGTTCCAACCATCAAAAACTCTAAATGTTCTTCTTTTACTTTATCGTCATCTATGGTGGTTATATACATAAAAACACACAATTTAAATGATTAGAAAATAAATGATTGTATTTGTATTTCAATATTTGCTTTGATCAACTACGGCTTATTCTGAACTTGCAGTTGTGACAAATTGCAGCTTTATCTGATGAAGCTCTTCCTCACCCACGACATGTTGTATGTGTGTGTGTGTGTGTGTGTGTGACGTAACTGTCTGTGCCGCTGTGTGCCGACGTAAAACCATCATGTGACAGCTGCGCATGTGTGTGTGACAAAAACCTGGATATATGAGACTGTTGAAAAGCGTCCAGCTTCGAAACGCGTCATTTATGCAGCAGAGTTTTCTATGAGCGGAGCATTTTAAACATCGATCATGTTCATTGTGGGAAGCCAAAATCATGATCCTGATTGATATTGGATTAATTGTGCAGCCCTACTTGTTGTTAGATCTCAGTGCTGAATTCAATGCGGTCGACTACAACATATGACTAGACTGGAAAACTGTGTGGGACTTTCTGGCACAGTGATAAACTGGTTTGAATCCTATTTGAAAGACGGGGACTATCTGAACAGACAGAAAATGAATGAATGGAGTCCCCCAAGGCTCCATTCTGGGCCTCTTCTGCTCTACATCTACATACTCCCACTAACAGCAGAGGACACACAGATTTATATAACAATATCACCAGGTGACATGACAGGTTTGTGTGTGTCTTACTGCCTTTATGTCTAATGTAAAGTACTTTGTCTTGTTGTTGAAAGGTGCTATACATACATATATATATATATATATATATATATATATATATATATATATATTCCTCTCCTTGCCTAGTACAGACATGACTTTCTGCTGTAGTGTTCATCTATTGT
Organism: Adelosebastes latens; assembly: GCA_916700685.1. Lineage (NCBI taxonomy): Eukaryota > Metazoa > Chordata > Actinopteri > Perciformes > Sebastidae > Adelosebastes > Adelosebastes latens. Next base: position 6,983 of record CAKAKR010009493.1, on the reverse strand, counting down.
ATATGAAGAAATTCTTTGTCTTATCTGACATGTTTGCGTGGGTCCCTTCAAGGTCTGTCCACCCCTATGCGAACCCAGAAGTCCTCAGCTTCCCGGTGGAGGATGGCAGTCTGGCGTACATGAAGTGGATGGATGAAGCCATTCCAGACGACTGATACATCATTCAAATCAAAGCCGGTCTCTGCAGAGCAACAAGGACACTGAGCCACGCGTACAGCATGTTGTTTGAAGACTTTGGATCGAAAAGGTTCAGAAAGCACTCAGTTGGACAAAAGTTCGATATGTGACATTTATACTATTGTGTTGCTCTGACCTTTTCATTGTAAATTCCACTTTGTACTGTGGAGACTTGATTTCAGTCCTCTAAAGAGCTTTTGTACCACAGTCAGAGAAAATAGCTCTGATTGACTGGCAGGTGTTGGTTAACACTGCATATCAGGACGCCTCAAACACACAGTCCCATAGACCCTACTGGTCAGTTTAGAGTATAGTATATTAATCTGTAGGTAACCACCAGAACAGTAGATCTGCTTTGTGGTGTGATGTGTTCAGTTAACTGTCTGTGGATGACAGTTTGAACAGCCTGTGGAAAGAAACCATGGTACAAGTGAGATATTACAGTCCAACACGTTCTCATCCCAACTCGTCACGTACCGCAGCTTTGTCACACCCCTCGGCGTCACCATGGGATTAGGCAACAAAACCACTGTAGTTAAGTTTAGGAAAGAACTACGTGGTTGAGCTTAAAACGACCACGTTTGTACAGTGAAAATGATGCTGAACGTTGTGAACACGGGACTCGAACCAACAGCTGATTGTAACGTGACGCACGGGACACAAACAGCGGTCTCCTGGATGAAAGCCTTGTGTTTGTGTGGTCCATCCACCCCCCCTCCCGCCTACCGGGTGTGTGTCTTTTCGCTCTTTAAACTATGTCACCCCACTCCCGACGTTTCATACCGGCTCTAAAGGGTGCCTAATGCGACGGTATCGAACGCCAACGGCCGTGACAAAGCCTCGGTATTTGACGCCCTGGGAATGAGAACGAGCTGCACTGACCAAGGTGTCCAGATTCACCGAATAATCGACTCAGTAGGTGAATCACCACTCTGGATCATGCAGTCTTTGCCTGCACCTCATTTATGCATCTTATTATACATTGCTGCACCTCTTATACAGGTAACACTGTCCTCTAATAGCACTAATCTTTGAGTATTTGCATTTGATGAAACATGCCCTCAAATTCTGCTTTTTATTCATGTATTCCTTTAAGATGGCATGACTCTTTTTTATTTAACCTTTATTTAACCTTTATTTAACCTTTATTTAACCAGGAGTAAAGACTCATTGAGCTGTGTCCTGGCCAAGACAGGCAGCAGCATAGTTACACGGCTGCAGACATAAAACAAACATAACAATTTAAAATGAAGACAAAGGAGCAAATTACAGAATCATAAAGTATCGAAAAAACATCCATCAGCATTCAAAACATCTGCAGCCAAATGTGCTTGTTTACACGTCTTTTACTGTAAACGCACTTTCAGACATTCAGTGAGACCAGCTCAAAATTACCTGAAGATTCAGGTAATTTTGTAACTGATTCCAAGAAGAGGGAGAAGCATACTGGAACTCCCAGTTCAGTACAGACTTTGGGGACAGTTAATAGGATTAAGGCTGGGAGTGAAGACAGTAACTTCCTGTATTTTTTGAAGGGCGTAGGTCCGTAGGTAAGATGGACGCAGACCAATAATAGCCTCATAAATAAGAGTACGCCAGTGGTTCAGTCTACGGGTGGACAAGGCAGACCATCCTACCTGAGCATACAAAGAGCAATCTCAGTGCTCCATGGTAGACAGTATACATGCGTCCATCTTTGAGAAGATGCATGCATGTGTATAACGTTGTCATAGTCTAGAAGACTAGTTAGTAGCTCTGAGAATATCTAGTGAATGTACAGTGGACGTTTGTGCAGAAATAACTGCTGCAGCTCCTCCAGACCAACAGAGGTTTCCCGTGTCTTGTGAAGTGACGGGGCTCCGCAGAGAGAAACTTTATCGTCTCCGACCAAAACTCCGGTGTCTCCCCTGTTCCCTCCGGCCGCGGTCGGGAGGCTGAGGCAGGAAAAGCCAACACTAGGATCAGCATTGATTCATGGAGAGACTTTCGTCTGGTCAGCTAACATTACTGCCAAGCAGCTGAAATATAGAGTGATATTGTGCTTTTAGCTGACGTGTGTCGCCTCACTGTTTTGAGCGATGCTCGTTCATGTCTATGTAGAGCGAGCACAAGCGCGAGCAACAGGATGCTGACTTTAGTTGACTTAACGGCCACAGGTGTCGCTGTTAACAAGACATTTCTGATTCTTACAAACAGTCCCTTTAACATAATAATAGTTTGTGCTGGAACATTTCAATGGCATGACTATACTACACTGATAACTATAGTAATAGGGTAATTGGTCATAGTCATGTACTGAGCAGAACATTTTCCAGATTATTACTTCACCTTTTATATGTGTTTTTAAAACTGTTCTCAAAAACACTTCCAAAAAGAGAAAGTTGACCAGCAACACTCAGAAGGACAGGACGCCGCAGCAATCTACCTACAGATCAATAGATTATTGATCTGTCCGGCTGTAGAAGATTTCCTTTATTGGAAGGCGACACACGACTGTTTGCCTTGTGTACTCTATTCACAAGTAAAAAAGACAACACTGCCGAATTCCAGTCCTGCTCTGCTCCAGGTTAGCTCAGCTTGCACTGATAAAACATTTACTACCACCTTGTATAACCTCAAACAAAGCTACACAGTACTACTGAGGGTGCATTAAACAGACTGACAGCACTATCGTCTCTCTCTTGTATTTCTAATGACTGATTATAAAATGTTTTCATTGTTTGTATCTTGAAGAAGTGATGCTGATCCGAGCAGGTCTCCCTTGGATAACACATCCCTGATCTCCACGGGAGCAGTCTTGCCGAGTAAAACTTAAATTGAATCACAAAAATAAACTAATTAGTTAATCAGCACATCTTGAGAGCATCACAGGTCTCATTATCTGGATTCTTGCTTTCATAAACATGCATTGGAGATGTAGCACATGACCAGAGGTTTAATTAATTAGATTCCAAAAAGAGCTTTTAATATTCTAACTTGCAACAAATCTGCCAGCTATGCCATGCCTTATTTGTGGTTATACAGGTCTGCCATGCATGCTTACCTCATTAAACAAAAATACGCACTCAGTCTGCAGAAAGTGTTTCCGGCATGAGGCCCCAACAAAGGAACTGCAGACACGGTTTAGTCGGGTGTTGTGTCTGTGGAGCCAAAATAATCCTCCCCATCAGGTCCGGAGATCAGGCCATTTGGTGTCAGAGCATGTGTCTGTTACTTGAATGCATAATGTACCCATTCACATCAATGTGTGTGTACAAGCCATGCTTGAGTATGCCATACACACACACAGATGTGCCTTTGCGGGTAGTTATGGCCGACTAATGACGAATCACACTGTGTGAAATACATATTGCAAAAAAATGAAAAAGTATCCTGCAGTTTGATGAAATGCTCACTAGATGGTGGTGTTTTGATACACATCAAACTGCCCCTGTTAACCAGACATTCACATCTGGATCCTATTGAATTAATGCAGGTTGCTTTTTGTCAGATCAGAAAAACACTATCCACTATATCATTCTTTCTGGTTGAGGAGTATGCTATCATTACCACTCCTCTCCTACCAACAACTCCTCTACTTAATATGAAATGATGTCTTTCCAATATATTGGTATCATTATTATTGCTAAGTACTACCAACCTCAATAAGCACTGGTTGCTGACACATACATCTGACACATAATTAGTTTTCAATTCTCTAAATATAATCAGACACTTTGTGTACACAATCTCACTCTTAATTATTGTCTTTGTACTTCTGTAAAGACCTTATATACAGCACATTCAGACAAAGCCTAATTGGTTGAGGCAACAAAAGAAATACCATAAATAATTTCTATATGAATATTATCTAACCAGTGTAAAGACGGAGACATATGGCTGGCTCTTTTTTCTCCCTGTGTGTCATTAAATTCTCCATGGGATGCAGGATAATTAAGAATAAGCTGTAAGAAACAGACGCTGATAGCATGCCCCCACTGAGAAATTCAATAAACTGACGATAACACACACACACACACACACACACATACAGCTATCTGATCTAGCTAACAGAGTTGTTTTATGAACGTGTGTGTATAAATTGGTATCAATTCATTTTGAGAGGCTCCTCAGTGAAACCTACATAGACATACTTTGGTATTGTTTTTATCATTTTGTGTGTTTAAAGCTAGAGTTGGTAATCAAAAACATTGTATGTTATATTTGTTGAAATTCTCTTCAGATCCCGACAGTAATCAATAAATCAAAAGCTCTGACGGAAAAAGAAAGAAACATCCGGTATCTGCGGCTGACGCAGGACTGTAATAAGCCCGTCCAATCATTTCAGGCTACCTGCCTGCTCACCTGCATGAACGACATGACGGCTCCTTTCAAGTGAAGCCAAGACGTCTGGATCGCCCCCTGGTGGCTGGCTGCAGTATACTCATAAGTCCCGCCTCCTCCATGTTAGCAGATGGGACATGGGCCAAACTAAAAAGTCAAAGTATACATGTCAAATACATTTTTCCCAAAGATGATTTCTGTCATTTCAGGTAGTTCTCATCAGGTTTTAATGAGTTATTTGAGGCAATAAAAAGGGGGTGAAACGTCATGATTGAGTCATGGGTGAGTCTTGCTCGCTGACAAGCTGCGGGGTCAGCGTATCTTTTGGTCATTCGATTTTCCTTTCACAAAATGATATTAAAATACAAAAAACGAGTGGTTATTTGATTTTTATTTGAAATACAAGGCGTTTTTCTTTATCAGGTACAAAAAGGGATGAACTCAACTTAAAAAAAACAGGTTGATTTTCATTTTCTATTTCTAAAAACAAAAAATTAAATTAAAAAGAAATTAAGTTTTTTCATATTCTGCGACCAGAAGTTGCGTAAGAGCGCGTATGAGGACGGTGCTTTTAGAAATAAAAAATGAAAATCAACCCGTTTTTTTAAGTTTAGTTCATCGCTCTTTGACCCTGATAAAGAAACACGCCTTGTATTTCAATTTTAATTTTTGTATTTTAGAATGAAAATCAAATCTAATTTTTTATATTTTAATATCCTTTTGTGAAAGGAAAATTGAATGAGCAAAAGATACACTGACCCTGCGGCCGATTGGTTCGGGCGGGTGACCTCGATACCGCGGCTCCACCATCACAACTGCACAGACTCCAAATGACGTCAAAATCTCAAGATGGCAGCTTCCGTACCTGTGATATTTTGGCTTCACTTCTGTACAGTGGGAGGAAGTGGTCGTCCATCTTTATATATATTCTATGGTACTAACAGTAGCCGTGTTCATTGATCATTTTGGGGAGTGTCTTTGGAGGGAGACTTTAAGGGACGGACTGTCAGCGTTGCCGACTTGGCGACTTTCTTGCTAGATTTAAGGATCTTTGGCGCTAGTGCTGCTAGCTACTTTTACTGAGAAAGAGGGTTTTTCGGTTGGATAATTTCTATCTTCTTGGTTTCTCAAGATTATCAACCCTAGATTTAGCAGTATATTTAGCAATCATGTCGTTGTTGATATCTATTTCTGTAAGTGATCCCTTTTTCCCTTTTTTCTCTTGCAGACATTCAACGACCCAGATCCTTGTCAACAAGTACAACACAACATGTGACCTCTGACAGGACTAGAAGAAAACCCAGGTACATCAGTCAAATGTGGTTGTTCTTATAGTTAGAATATTTGAATGAGGTTAAATCAGTTTATACCCTCCTGATGCCTTATGTTATGTTAAGATGGCAGTGGGCAAAACAACATGCAATGACACCAATGAAACCTCTAATACAATACATTCACTTGTGTTTAGTACAGATGTGGATCCAGCAATGGGCTGTTATCCAGCAACGGGCTGTTATCCAGCAACGGGCTGTTATAACGGGTGTAATCTGGAAAAGGGGCTGGAGCAGCATCAGTACATTGAAGGTAGGGGGAATATTTTATCAGCTGACAGTTTGCTAATGGGCTGGGAGGAGCTGCGAGGGGCGGAAAACTGCTATTTCCCAGGAAGCAACATGATTATACAGCATCAAGATCTGCTTCCCAAGGGCAGATGGTCTACATTTTTTAATCTGAGTGCATATTTTAGAATAGAATTATATCTTTTTAGTTTAGTTTTATGAAAAATGAAACGTGTGTTAATTAATATGACATCACAGAAGATGGACTTTATTAAATAGATTGAGAATTAGCTTGTTTGCTGCTATCTTTATCTTTATCTAGACTTTCTTACCTGCCACAGAAGAGGAGCTTTGTGCTCATTGGCTAAAGCTTCTGCCATCCCTTCTCTGCTAAATGGTGGAAAACTAACAAATAATGATCCATAAAGATGAATGTTATGCCTAATGAGCAAAAAAAAACAACAACTTTGAGAGCAGAGACAAGAAGGAACATTGGTGTGACCTTTTCAAGATGGACGGCTCTGAAAATGGACAAAAGAGAAGCCGAGGGGGACAGCTGACTGACCAGATGAATTACTACATTAAAGCTAGAGTTGGTAATGTCCTTCAAAAACATTCTTTGTAATAGTTGTTGAAATTCTCTTTGATCAGGACAGCATTAATCAAAAGCTCTGAGAAAAAAGAGAAAATAAAACTGGTATCTGTGGCTGTCGCTGGACTGTAATATACCCGTCCGATTGGACGGCCTGCCTGTCTACCTGCCTGCCTGCCTTCCTGCCTGCCTGCCTGCCTGCCTGTCTACCTGCCTGCCTGTCTACCTGCCTGCCTGTCTACCTGCCTGCCTGCCTGTCTACCTGCCTGCCTGCCTGCCTGTCTACCTACCTGCCTGCCTGTCTACCTGCCTGCCTGCCTGCCTGCCTACCT
>CAKAKR010009492.1:3545-45599 GCA_916700685.1 Adelosebastes latens | reverse complement strand
TAAGATAAGATGAACCTTTATTAATCCCCGGAGGGAAATTCAGGTGTCAAAGCAGCAACATCAGCAAACATCAGCAAACAGAGTGAAACACAGGAGAGGTAAAGGTATACAAAAATTATAAAAACAATAATAGAGATATAAAAGATACAGAGTGAATGGGTGAACATAGTGTGTACAGTCCGTCAATAAATAAATGTAGTATGTGCAATAAATAAATGTAATATGTACATGTGTGCAGTCTATAAAGTGGTATATAGGATGTATAGTGTAAGTAAGTGTAAAGTGCGCCAGTGGTTAGAGTCCAAGATGGTTGCAGATACTGCATGTTTAAAGGTAGATAGTGCATGTTTAAAGGCAGATAGTGCATGTTTAAACTTCTTAAAGTCCTAATAGTTCTCATGGGGGTCAGCCTTGACTTGATAAGAGCCGGCTCCCGTCCGAGAGCCGTTTTTTTTTCTTCTTTTTTTTTTTTTATTAATTCAAGGCAGAATGATAGGACGATCTTCTCCGCACCACGGGCATCACATGCACTGACTGTGACTGAATGTTGTGTTAATGACGTCCGTGCGACCAATCAGGTGATGACAGACAAGGATCATACCATCAAGCAGGGAGGGGCGGCGCGCTGACGGTCTACAGGTACAGAGCAGGAGGGAGAGGAGGAGAGAAAGAGAGAGGAGTGCGGTGCGCGAATAGCAGACAAGATGAGTGACAGTCGGAAACAAAGCAGCATGTAAAGTTATGATATTCTGGAAATTATAAGGTTTAGTATAATTATATTGAATAATTTAAGTGATATAAGTGCACACATACTAATCATAGGTCAAAACAGCTAAAGCTAAATTTGGCTGAATTATAAAAGGCAGAAGTGGTAAAACGAAGAGCCGTTTGGGAGCCGAAAGAGCCGGCTCTTCTTGGTGAGCTGAGCCAAATGATCTGGCTCACTAAAAAGAGACGGAATTCCCATCACTAGCTTCCATTCACTGACATGAACGTTCGTCACTGAGCCTTCCCATTGGCTGAACTGTCCTCGTGATACTTTTTGGTCGTGCTGATTGGTTAGTTCCTGAAGAACAAACTGAACGCTGATTGGTCGTAATATTTAGAAGTGTGACAGCTTGTTTTAGTAGTATTTGATAAAAGCTTGATTCTTCAAAAAAAATGGTGGTGGTAGAGATACAACGTAAAAAAAAAAGGTAAGCTTCTTTTTACGGCATAATTTGTAGCTTGGTGATTAGAAAACATTTCTGTCCCTTATAATAATAAAAAAAGTGCATTTAACTGCTAACTAAGACTACACCAAATATTTTTCCAGCTAAAACTGCCTTCTTATAAACAAAAACCTATAATAATAATAATAATAATAATAATAATTGTTTATTTATAGGGCACTTTTTTAAGCTTCTTTTTACGGCATAATTTTTACAATAATTAACTTTTTTTAAAATTTTTACAATAATTACCTGTTCATTAAGGCCTATGATCTCAGCTGACTCTTCCTACACATCACTCTTTTAATTACTTAGCTATAGTTTCTCCTCTGTGTTATTTATTAGTAGGATTTTGTGTGCCTCCTTTGTAAAGCGTCCTTGGGTTTTTGAAAGGCGCTATATAAGTCCAATTTATTATTATTAATATTGTTATTATTATAATTTGTAGCTTGGTGATTAGAAAACATTTCTGTCCCCTATAATAATAAAAAAGTGCATTTAACTGCTAACTTAACGTTTGTTTCTGACGCACATTTTAAATCAAAGTTTGTGTCATTGCTATACTTTTAGACTACACCAAATATTTTTCCAGCTAAAACTGCCTTCTTATAAACAAAAACGTATAATAATAATAATAATGATAATAATAATAATAATTGTTTATTTATTGGGCAAGTTTCAAGCAAGAAGCACAAAGTGATTTCCAGAGTTAGAAAAATAAAAGACAGTGGCACATAACCATCATTAACAGTTGCCTGAGGTAAACAATTACTGTTAAAAAAGTAAACTCACAATAAAATAATTAAAAATACAGAAATTAGCAATGTTAATTGACATCTTACATCTTAAATGGATGAGCTGTTAAGAAAAGACATTCTGTAAAAAAACAAAGGGTATTCAGAGATTATTGTCCTAAGACAACATGTGTAGGTATATTAAGGCCATTTTAATTCACCTTAAGAATCTAATTGTTTTTAAAGTGAGTATTATGATAGGCTACAGCTTTAAAAAAATATATTTAAAAAAATGTAGGTCCAGGACAATTTTTCAGACAGTCTAGTGGACATTAATTAAACATTATAGTCCATGATTCTGACTCTGTCAAATCTCCAAAACAAAATTAAAACTTTCCACATTTTTATAGTAATTGTTAATGACAGTGTAGACATTTAAATGCTCAGATTTGACTACATTAATTTACATTTCCCACAGCAGACAGGCTCCTTTATAAAGAGGCTTGAAGTTTATTTATAAATTTAGTTAAATATTCAAATGTTGTACTAATTTCATAATATAACTTAATGAGTATATATGTTAGATACAAATATTGCACAGTTCAAATTTTCAAAGGAAATAATATAAATTATAATAAATATAATAACAGAAATACACATAGTATAAATCTAAATATTTTTACCCCTTATAAATGTAAACATGTTTTTTTGTTTTAATCCCCTCAACCCTGACATTGTCTTCATTTTTCTACCTATTAATTTCAACAAAAAAGTACCTTACCTTCAGTGAGAATTGATCCAGACCAGATGGTAGTCCATTCTCATCCAAAGTTTTTATGCAGACTAAATTGTAGGAACAATATTCCTGATGGTGGTGCTATAGCATCCATCTTAATCTTCCATGTTTTGTGAGGAGGAATTGTTTCAGTTTTAAACGCTCTAGCTTTCTAAAATTCTACTCTCTAACTCTAACCATTATTACTGAACACAATACAAAAATCACCCTTTTTCCCCTCATGATTACTGAAACCCAACGCTATTTTTGCTTGAATCTAAAAATCAATATTGTTTTTCTAACAATTACAATCTGTCTCTATTTTCGTGTGATTATCATAAGGGACAGAGAGAAAGAGAGAGATTAAAAGAAGCAAAGAAAACTGAAACCTTCCCACAGGGGCTGTTGGCTATAAAGTAAAAGCATACACAGACATGATGACAGCGAGGCTTAGTCAAAGAAACGAGGCAAAACAACATTATATAACTGAAAACACCTCTCCAAAATATTCATTATGGCTGCAACAAATGCAGAATTACCTTGCATTGCCTGAAACCTCAGTTTTAAAACACAGTAGAAAGAACTGTCATTTTGTTTTCAAGTAAGTTTAAAGTGTTCACAAGGTGTTGTTTTGATAGTTTATGCTAAAAATATAAAAAAAATAAATTAACACCCTTGGTAAAGCTTTACATTTTTACCCAAACTTGGTGCCCCTACTAGAATAAGTTATTACCTTAAAGGTGCATATTTTGATGGAAAATGTTCAAAAGAATCACCCTCCTACAACTGCACACTGACTTATTGCAACATAGTTAGTGAAAGTACATGTGAGTGCTTGTACAGTGTGTGTGTGAGTGTGTGTGTGCATAAGCACAACCCATTTCATGCCGTAGGATGTGGTTTACCGAGTGCAACAACTTTATGCCGGAAGCTCCACGGCTTCTATCAACTTATCATCCAGTTTTTTTTTGCCTGTCACTGCGAGGTACTCAGTCTCTCTCCGTGAGCCAAAAGCCACCAGTGTTTGTCATCATAGTGTTGTTCGTAGCTGTTACCATGTTCCCCAGGGTGATTTTGAAGGGGACTATGATTAAGAAATCTCAACAAAAGAAGAGAACGTCACCGTGCAACTACAAGGAGAGGTTCTTTGTATTGGACACTCAGGACCTGAAGTATTCGGAACGCCGCCCCGGGGTAAGTATGCACTTCATCTACGAATATGCTGGATTTAAATTTGAAATTATGCAATCTGGAGGCTGTGAATCTTGCCTTTAGAGAAAACAACTATCATATGAATCACATCCATGGTGTGTATACAGCACACATGAAGTTAAAATCCTGTTCTTCCAGAAAAAGCCCATGCTGAAAGGTTGCATCGAGCTGTCCAGAATCAAGTGTGTGGAGATCGTGTGTAGTGATTTCCCCATACCATGCAACTATAAGTACCCTTTTCAGGTGAGGTTAAACATAATAAAGAAATATAGTGTTATATGCAGTATGTGTGATTAAGCATGTAGTATAAGTATGACATTAATACACAAACAAATTTCTCAAATGCAAATGTCTCTACAGGTTTTTCACAACAACCACTACCTCTACATTTTCGCCCCGGACAATGATTGCCGTCAGAGATGGGTCAGAGCTCTTAAAGAGGGTAAGCAATGTTAGCACGTCACACTTCAGACAATGATGGCGGTGCAAACAAATGATTGTGAACCCTTCAAAAGCTTTATATTTCAAACTATTTCTTTTATTCTGTCTAATATAGAAACAAAGAGGAACGATTTGGTTGCAAAATACCACCCAAACTTCTGGATGGAGGGAAAATGGAAATGCTGCCAACAAACAGAGAAGCTGGCAGCAGGTTGTCATGTATACGACCCAGTGGGTTATGGTTCGTATCATTTCTCCTCTTCTCTTTGTTTCGTATATATTTCCATCAAGGCCTCAAGTCTAATTTGTGTATTTGATTTAATCTGACATTCTCTCATCCATATATGCACGAAAAAAATCCCACGTAAATAATGTAAAGCGCTGTTATTTTTCTAACATGAATCTTGATCTACGTTTAGTAGTGTTACATAACTTGGCATTCTACAAAATCCAGTGTAAACTTACTATATTTTACTTTCGGATGTACCAAAAACATTCTCCAACTGCTTTTTTCTAATTCCACAGCTTCTAAAAAGCCACTTCCCCAACTCCCGGATCCACAGGTACCACTTTCTAAAGCATATATAACATGAAAAAATATTGTTGTACTAGTCAATCAACACTGTTGAAAATACAGGGGGTAGACAAAAGTACTTTCTTGATATTTATTCTGTTGCTTGTACGGTACCAATGCACCTTGTTATCTCGTATTGCTTATATCCCGTGATCGCAAGGCCTCCTCTATAGCTGACAATTTGATGCATGTTGTAAAACATAATATGCTTATTGTTCAATCTAATATAACCCAAATAGCGTTGTGATTGAGTGTCATTTCTTTTCCGTGTCACTTCTGTAAAACATTTTGCGTGTTTAAAAGTATTACGCACAAAATATGTTACTAAAACACAAGAGATTGTTAGTTTGGATTTCATATACCACAATAATATCAATTTACTGTGTTTTGTTTAGATTTTTAGATGCAGTTTTCTTTTTTTTTTCATCTCTGTCAGATGGAACTGCATGATGAAGGAGAGAGGACGGTCATCGCTCTGCAGGACTACACACCGCTCGGGGACGACGACCTGCCCCTTCAGAAAGACCAGGAGTACACCCTGATCAACAGCTCCCACTCTGACTGGTGGGCCGTAAAGGATAACAGGAGGTAAGGCACATACACATCCCAGGCTTAGTAACAACTTTCACTTAAAATAATAGCTCTTTTTCTATAGTATGAGTCTATGATTAACGTATATTTTTTTTCTGACCCCTCATCAGGAACACAGGCTTTGTACCCAGTACTTACGTAGCTATAAAATCTGGCAACAACTTTCAGAGATTTGAGTGAGTTTGATTTAATTTACATTGTTAACATTGTTCTGTCCTCTACACAGTTAATTTATTTGTGGTTAATTTGTCTTCTCACAGATGGTACAACAGAAACATAACCAGAGGGAGAGCAGAGGATTTGTTAATGCAACAGGTAAAAAAGCAATGCCAGTGTTCAAGGAACCAGTAATTCATTCCATGTTCTTCCAGTCATGTTTTGACAGAAAAACAACCTCCAAATAATAATAATTGTGCTGATAATTAGCAGGATGTTGCTCCCGTGTGACGCAGAGCACTTTTGCTGTGACTGTGCCACCTACGGCAGTCTCGCATTTGCAAAGAATTAATGCACCTGCACAACAAGAATGTGAGAAGACATGGGAAATGAAAAAATTGGTCTCACAACCACATTGTTTCCCCCAATGTTGAATTTCCTGCCGTGAAGTGTTTTGCTAAGTTTTGCAAGCGGGAGGCGGAACAGCTATCCGTCATCTGTTACTCGAAACGACTGCTAGGCCAGCCCTGATGTCAGCTGCAGATTAGACAAACATCAATAAACAGGTCTAACATGTCAAATGCAATGTTTGATTTGGATGTGGTTTCCACTTTCAGGGAAAAGAAGGTGCATTCATGGTGCGTGACTCGAGACAGGCCGGAGTCTACACGGTGTCAGTCTTCACCAAAGCACCGGGGTAAATTTAGTTTCTTTTTACGTATTTAGCTAGTACAAATACTAACATATGATTAGTAGATAATATGGTGCTAAATATAGATACATCTGATATACTTGATGACATCTGTGTTTAAATAATTAGATGCTCCAGAATAACTAGTAATAGGTCGGCACGCCTGGTGTATATTTAGAATGAACATGACTTGAAATCAATAGCTTTTTTCCTCATCTCATATTCACTTTATTGTAATTTAAAGTGAACATTTCACACTTAAAATGCTCACTTTGCTAATTTGTGTGATTTGTTGCTCTTTGTTGCCTTCAGGTCTAATGGGGAGAAGAATCCCAGAGTGAAACATTACCAAATTAGACAGACAGAAGCAGGAGAGGCCAGATTTTACCTGGCAGAGAAATACCTGTTCAGCACCATTCCTGAGCTCATCCGTTACCACCAGCACAATGCTGCCGGTAAGTGTGCTGGCTTTCCGCATGCAACAGTATTAATAGAATTAACACAATAGAAACAGATGCCGAGAGGTAGATCAGCTGATTTAACAGCTCAACTTTGTAACAAAGGGATATTGTTTTGTATGTATTTGTATGTATTATATGTATTTTCATGTCTGTGTGTCATCTGTGTGGCAGGCCTGATAACGCGTTTGAGACACCCTGTGTCTCAGGAGGGAGGCTGCTCTCAGGACATTGCCGATCGCTCAAAAGGTTAGCAGACGTATACTCTTGTGTAAATGGGTCAACTGGTTGAACTGGAACGTAAAACAATAAGAACTCAATGATGAAGATCTCGTTTTTGATGACCTCTAGTGGTCCTCACGGTCCTCACAGCATACTACTCACTCAGGGTGCGTTCACTACACCCTGACAATTATCTGTCTGTTTGGTGTTGTGCAACAAACCTGGAACTTCATAATTCTTTAATGATAATGAATAAAATAAATTATTGTTATTTATCTTAAGGCGAGTTACCCCAAGTAAAACCATTATTTTTCATGCTCTGGTCAATTTTGTGATTTTGGGCTATTTTGCTTCCATAACTTTATTTCAGACTAGTGGAAAGAAATACACATTTAGATGTTTATTTTACTTAATTTTGTCTATTTGTGTCTGTAGATTTATCCTAAATTCACCAAAAGGTAGCATTAGATAATGCCTCATTTGCATATTTAAACATAACATTTTTGGAAACTTGTAATACAAAAAAATTATTGTTGCAACATAAGTAATCAACTGTTTCATGGTGATGTCTATTAGTTACTCTTTTTTTTTTTTTTACCATATTCACCTGTAGTGTCTTAAAAATGTATGAAATTTTACAATACATATCTTCAAAGGCGGTTTTCTCTCATACTCAGAGCCCGAAATCTCTATTTCAGTATCGATTACATCCACCAAACTTTCTGGTTTCATTCCTGTCCGGTTTCATTCCTACCTTCTGAAGGTTTTTACAGAGGGATTTTTTCATATATCATTCTAGCCTGATTTATACAACATCTTATTCCTAAAAACATGGTGAAAAAGTTTTTTTGTTTTACAGTATTTTCTGATTTATGGAGTGATAAAAAGAGATATCCCAAATTCTCTCAGTAAAAACCTTTGACTCTAATATGTCAACAAAATGAAACAAGAATTTTGAACTTGGCTTTATTTAAAGTTCAGATTTCTGTTCTGGAAATGTATCTGGATTAGCACATATTTGATAAGATAATGCCTCATTTGCATATTTAAACATACATTTCAGAAAACTTTTAATACAAAAAATAGTTTCATGGTAATACCTATTAGTTATTTTTTTATATTCACTTTTAGTGAATTTGACTCTTGTTGACTTTGATGTGTCAACAAAATGAAACAAGAATTTTGAACCTGGCTTCATTCAATGTTCAGATTTCTGTTCTGGAAATGTACGCAAATGAGCATATATTTGATAAGATAATGCCTCATTTGCATATTCAAACATACAATCTGTAAAAACCTGTAATACAAAAAATAACTGTCTTAATGTAAGTAATCAACTGGGGAAGTGTAATGGTGGTGTCTATTAGTTAAAATCTTAAAACAAGATAATCTGTGTTGTTGCTCACCGTCTTTATGCTGTTCAACAGATCAGTGGGAGGTGAAGTCAGAGGAGCTGACCCTGGGTCAGGAGTTAGGCGTCGGCCAGTTTGGAGTGGTGCTGGAAGGGCGGTTGAGGGACAAGAAGGTGGCAGTGAAGATGATAAAAGAAGAGTGCATGTCAGATGAGGAATTCAAAGAAGAGGCGCGAGTCATGATGTAAGTGCACTTCATAAAGTTGCCTCATGTTGTTCTGGCAGAATGAACCACAGCTTATGTATGTGTTTGTGTGTTTTAAACAGGAAATTGTCCCATTGTAAGCTGGTCCAGCTGTACGGCGTGCGCACCCAGTGCTCTCCCATGTGTCTGGTGTTTGAGTTCATGGACAATGGCTGTCTGTCAGACTACCTGCGAGCCAGGAAAGGGCGTCTGTCTCAGGACCTGATGCTGGGGATGTGTCTGGACGTCAGTGAGGGGATGGCTTACCTGGAGAGCTCCAACTTCATCCACAGAGATCTGGTAAACCAACAGATCACAACTGTTTATGATGCACTTGTGTGTCTCAGCTCCGTTTGAGTTAATCCTTCCTCTGTTCAACTGCAGGCTGCCAGGAACTGTCTCGTTTCAAAGAACAATGAGGTGAAGGTATCTGATTTCGGTATGACCAGGTATGCTTTCCACTGAATCTTTGTCCTGTCCTCCAAATTATGCAGAACTTTTTAATCACAATATTTATTATGTTTTTAGCTTACATCTGCAGCTGTATAATGACGTGTGTCTGCTCTCCGTGCTGTAGATTTGTGCTTGATGATCAGTACACGAGCTCCCAGTGCTCCAAGTTCCCTGTCAAGTGGTCGGCCCCGGAGGTCATCAAGTACTGCAAGTTCAGCAGCAAGTCCGACGTCTGGTCATTCGGTGTGTCTATATCTCTGTGCCTTTCATTTATTTTGTTTGTGTGTCTGACTTGCTGTGTTCGTAGTCATACAACTTTATTTGAACCATTTATACATTTTGAGATCGCATATATAGCTTTCACAAGAAAAAACAGCAGGTCTTGGGAGTTTTGCCGGCTGGTTGACTACACATCAAAATCTTCCGTGTTTCCCTGATAGTACATCCACTCTGGCGTTCTCTGCTATAGTGAACTAAACCGGAAGCTAAACAAGACTGCAATTATTTGAAACCCACAGTTAGAGGCAATATCAAGACACAGATGTTTGTAACTTGTGAAGAAAAAGCAACAGAAGTGTAAAAAGCATTGGGCCTTTTTTAAATTGAATATGTTTCATTGATTTATTACTTTGTACATGTACACGTGTGCCAAAGACCGTAAGTATTGGTGGCTATTTTCATGGTGCGATGCCATCAAGTGGATTTGCAGTGATCTCCAAGAAGTTAATACTGTTAGGACCATCGCCAAAAACAGAAGTTTAAACTAGCAAGCAACATATTGACCTGGCACGGACAGTTCCCTGGGACAAGATCCCCAACGGATGTAGAATAGTGTGATAAAAATGTATATGTTTAATTGCAACTTCTACACAAAAACTGGCTGAGTAATAAATATCTGACAGGAAAAAAATAACAAACTGTTTTAAATACCAGGGACGATTTCTCCTTTTTTTTTTTTTCGTAAGTTGGTGGACAATGCAAGACTGCATGTAGCTGAAAAGTACTGCTAAATGGATATGGCTCTAAAAAGCAGTCTATAATTAAACCATCAGTCAGTCCTCTTACTCTGGATGAAGCTTGTCATAATCATTCATGCAAAATAGCTTAAATGGAACAACAACAAACATGCAAATGATTAACCAGACACACAAGAACTAATTTTGGTTTGTCAGCATCACTTAAAAGGTTAACTGACCAACAGTTTATTCTATAACAACTGGAGTCTCTTTCTTTCCCCGTGCTCAGGTGTGCTCATGTGGGAGGTGTACAACGAGGGCCGTCTTCCCTACGAGAACCGAACTAATGCTCAAGTGGTGGAGTCCCTGAACACGGGCCTGAGGCTCCTGAAGCCACGCTTGGCCCCAGATGCCATCCACCCGCTCATGGAGTGGTGCTGGAAGGAGGTGGGCATGGGAACTGAACGTATTCCCTAATAGAAGAACTTCTGACATACAAAACAAACAGACAGCAAAACTCTTTGTAATAATAATGCTTTTTGTTTTCATGCTCTCATTCACAGAAACCAGAAGATCGTCCATCCTTTGCTCTCCTCCTGCATGAGCTGGCCTCCCTCTCAGACCTGTGAAGATAAGATCTGAGGTTGATTAGAATAGCTATATTTATTTTATTTATTGATTTATTGATTTATTACCAATGGCTTGTCAAATGTTTTTCCAATGTCATTTTTTTGATTACGATGACTACAAAACACAAGACAGCTTCAAATTCCTGGATTTTGCACTTTATCTGTTTCATACCTTTATATGCAGTTTCTCCCTGAGAAGGCTCACACAGTCCATTCACACGGCTACCGCTGCTTACTGCAAGTTCATGTTAAGGTTTCACATATTCTGTAAGGTCTCTGTACATTATACACATGAGATGATTGTGCTGTTTAACCCACTGTAAAGGATAACTTCGGTATTTTTCAACTTGGACCCTATTTTCCCATGTTGTTGTGTCTGAGTGACTGATGGGGCAATTCCAATGTCAAGAAAAACTTTTTATTTCTCCGTAGGATCCTTTCCATAATGTTGTCAGACACTTATACTAACAATCTGAGCCTTGTCAGTGGCAAAAACAAGCATTTAGTTAGTGGACATACATTGACGGTGCCAGGTTGCCCTGAGCGATCACATTGCAGCTTGTTTAGCGGCTGGCGGCTGCAGCATTCTCCCTCAATACTGGACCAATTTCAGAAATTGTTGCCCCCATTAGTCACTTAGACACACAAACATGGGAAAATAGGCTCCAGGTTGAAAAATACCGAAGTTACCCTTTAATTAAATGGATTCATTGTCATTAATCATTCTACATGGTTTTTTTTCCGCATGTTTTTTCAGCATATTTTCAGCACTACAATAATGGAACTTTTCAGAATTTGTGCTCCAAAACGTCACTGTTATACAGCCCAATTTCCTTCAGAAGTCACGAAAAAAATGCAGTTTAGATATGGTCACACATAACTGGAAATGTAAAAAAAAAATATGCTAATAACAAACTATCATTACTGGGATAAATGTAACATGTATGTGGGATCACAACATAGCAGGTGAATAATCAGTTTCAGTCTGTCGGTCAACCGAGCCAGGCGTTCTGCTCTGCAGGTGTAGTGGCCAAACATGGAACTGCAGGTCACACAATGCTCTCTGGCTCAGAAATATCTACACACCGTCACAAAATATCTGGTAGGCCTACCAAGTCAAAGGTAGACCTTAAAATATCCATTACAAGAGAAAAAGATATGTTAAAGACAATTTCCTGAGCACCACATATATCTAAATGACTATTTCATTCTCTAGAGCCTATTCTCATGTGGGCCAGCTGTTAGGAAAGTGGAGCCACAGAAAAAGACAAAGCACATGGATTAAGGGCACATATGTGGTAGTAGGAAGACTCCCTTATGCATGAGCTCCTTTCATTTCAGTAATTTGGCATTAAGTGTTGAGTGCATCCATGCAGCCGACCATTTACCTAATAAAACAGTCATCTAGCCAGCCACTTAAACAACAATGATAACATCTTAATAATGATAATAATTGAATATGTGGGTAGCCTTTAGGTCTACAGTGCATGTATAATATCACCATTCACAATTGTAAATGTAAACATTCAAAATGTGTCCCAGTTTATTTCCTGTTAGTGGATGTGAATAACATAAACTGACAGGAAGTAAACATGGACCCAAGCTGTTGCCTAGCAATACAAGTCCACTCAAACGGTCTATAGCCTACATCTATTCCACACATTTGAAATAATTAAATGCTTTTTTTTTTTTCAAACAAATATACGCATAAGCTAAACAAAATTTCAACTGTAGGTTCAATTAAGAATAAAATGAGTAGTGGGGCAATATGGCCCCAATAACATCTTGCCCTTAGAGGTCTGAGATGACCATAATTTAATGCGGTCCGATATCAGCATTGTATATATTTTGGTTTTAATTAAAACAGTATTGTCTCACATACCGTATATCTTTAAAAATCATATGCAAAAAAAAAACTACACTTGCATCACAGATACACTATAGGCTAATCCCAATAAAACGCAGGCCAACCAGGAAGTTAGCATCGCCCTGGTTCCCTCAACAAAAAGCCAATGGGATTGTTCCATTGGGTTTTGGATTATTGCAGAAAACAAACTCTGTGGAAAACAAACGTTTATGATACTTACACGATTTGTTCAGCAAGATAATCTCCACAAATGAACACCATTTTTATGATTTTTGAAGTGTGAGTGCAATCGCCAAAATAAAAAGCTAACGTTAGGCTATAAACAAACTACACCAAGGTCGCATGAACGCGAGTATACACGAGTCTGTAAAGGTAGACGAGTCAGCGTGATGACGTTTTGTAGTCTCATTTAGCCACTTATTAGCAACCGCCTTTTGTAAGACATATAAAGGCTTCAAAATTCACGAGTGGGGTATTTATTGATGTATTTTATGTCGTAGAACAAAACGTTAAAATCTCTTAAACTTGTGTTAACCACCGACCTTATTTCAGTCATCTTACTAAAACCCCATTCAAAAAAACAATTGACTTTGAGGCAAGGGAACCGGAAGTGCTAAAATGCTAACTCATTTTCGGGTTTTATGACTCATTCCTGTAGCACTGTATTGTCTCTAACATACAGTATATCTTTAAAAACCATATACAAAAAAAAAAGCACTACCACCATGAGCACCACAGATACACTATAGGCTAATCCCAATGGCAGTAATATATAAAGAGTATCCTATATTTATATTTTCATTCCCTCTTGAGGACAATACCCTCTGACCTATTTCATGCCAAGCATCAAAGTTCACTTGATAACCCCCTTCTCCTACTGGGACACACACACATACTACTTTTAATGTGAATAATAATGTGAAAAGCAGGATACATTATCCACAAGTGCAAATTAAAACAAAATACATAAATTCTTTTTTTTTTTACTAATAACAGGTCAAATGTACGACGAAGTATTAGGGCCACATTGAAGAAAAAACAAATCTGAGATTTCGAGAATAAAGTCTTAATGTTACAAGAATAAAGTCATACGTTTACGAGAAAAAAAAGTTGTAATATGAGAATAAAGTCATTAGTTTACGAGAAGAAACTTGTAATATTATGAGAATTAATTCATAACTTTAGGAGAAAAAAAGTCGTAATATGAGAATAAAATCATAATATTATAAAGTAGTAATTTTCTGTGTTATTTTAGAGGCGAAATAGAGCAGCGTGCCGCCTGTGTGAAAATGAGGAGCGTGGAGCTTTTATGTGGAGCTATACTTTAGTTTAGGTTTCACAATAACAAAATACTTAAGGATAGGATCGACGGTGTTGGAAAGCTAGCATAATTTGAAAGTAGCATCGCCTCAGGAGCTCCGTCTAAATCCACCCACTCCCCTCGGGGCTCCTTCCAAGGCAACGCCCCCCACACACACACATGCACGAGCACCGCCGCATCGTGACTACTTCACAGACACAGAGCGGAGAGAGGACCTCAACTCAACGACGCTACCTCATGACAAGTAACTGCGGCAGTGCTACTGCAGGGCTGAGTTTTCTCTTCCATTCTCCAGTAAACTTGCGGCGGCGACCCGCTTTGAGTTCAGGCTGGTGCACGCCAAGGGTAGAGTACGAGCAGGGAGGCAGGGAGGCATCTGATTGGTTCTTTCCAAGTGGACCGCGAGGCAGTGATTGGTAGACATTTTTACAGGATTACAGCAGCTACAGATGACGGCTCTTTTCCGGTCCTTTTTCAGAGGTCATAAGTAATGGATCGCTGTCGGGGTGTAAAGACCATTTCAACCAATGAAACAAATAGTGTATACTGGAGAACATCGTCAACCCTGCCTTTAATCTTTTTATGTCCTCTTGCCCGTTTTGTTGGTTGCTGGTAATATGTTTTCCTAAAAAATGTTTTTTTCCCTCAAATTTTAGGATTTAAGTCTTGTAGTATTATGCTTTTTTCTCATAATATTACGACTTTTTTTCTCGTAAAGTTATGACTTCATTCTCGTAACATTACGACTTTTTTTCTCGTAAAGTTATGACTTTATTCTCGTAATATTAACGATTTATTTTTCTTGAAATAGCATGACTTTATTCTCATTAAATTATGCTTTTTTCTCATAATATTACTACCTTTTTTCTCGTAAAGTTATGACTTTATTCTCGTAAAGTTATGACTTTATTCTCGTAATATTACGACTTTTTTTCTCGTAAAGTAATGACTTTATTCCCGTAATATTAACGATTTTTTTTCTTGAAATAGCATGATTTTATTCTCATTAAATTATGACTTTTTTTTCACGTAATATTATGACTTTATTCTCGTAATATTACGACTTTTTTCCCCGTAAAGTTATGACTTTATTCTCGTAATATTACGACTTTTTTTTTTGTAAAGTTATGACTTCATTCTCGTAATATTACGACTTTTTTTCTCGTAAAGTTATGACTTCATTCTCGTAATATTACGACTTTTTTTCTCGTAAAGTTATGACTTTATTCTCGTAATATTACGACTTTTTTTCTCCTAAAGTTATGACTTGATTCTCGTAATATTAACGATTTTTTTTTCTTGAAATAGTATGACTTTATTCTCATTAAATTATGACTTTTTCACGTAATATTATGACTTTATTCTCGTAATATTACGACTTTTTTCTAGTAAAGTTATGACTTTATTCTCGTAAATTTATGACTTTATTCTCGTAATATTACGACTTCTTTTCTCGTAAAGTTATGACTTTATTCTCGTAATATTACGACTTTTTTCTCATAAACCTATGACTTTATCCTCGTAATATTAACAATTTTTTTTTCTGAAATAGTATGACTTTATTCTCATTAAATTATGACTTTTTTTTCACATAATAATATAACTTTATTCTCGAAATCTCCTATTTCCCCCCCTCCCCTCAATGTGGCCCTAATAATACTCTGTTTTACAAAATGAGTAGAATCAACATGTCGGGGCCCCTCATCATCATCATCCTCACCATCACCCATCACTCCTCTGTGACTGTCCCTTTAAGAAAATGCACTTGCAGCCATTTTCTGCTCTTTGTGTGGGGTGGTGGATTAGCAGCACTGTGGTATAGGAGCGGAGCGGAGCGAAAACTAGAGCATCAATCGGTACCGAAGACGAGGAGCAAAAAAAAGCCCAGTGGATCTCCGTCGCACACCGCCACACCGTCCCGCCCGTCTCTGGATATCTCCGGACGGACATGCAATATACAGGTAGGAGGTATAGCGATGGATGAGGAGCCGCAGCGCTAGAGATGATGAAGGCTGGTTGGTGATGTGCGCTGGGTAGTGATGATGGCTGGAGACTGGAGGGCTGTGTTTTTTTCTTCTTCTTCTTCCTCCTCGCACTGTGCATCCCTCCCGTTATACTTATCTCTCTCCGTGCAAGATTGATACATTTGATCGCTAAAGGAAATCGCCCATCGTGAGTGAGCGTGTCCGGGTTTGTAGCGGATTATTCTGACACATGAAGGGATCCCCGTTAGCTTCCATCATCGTATAGCTCACACTGAGAGAGATGAGATGGGTGGGGTGAGGAGAGAGGGATCCTGAGCAGCAAGTGCACCGATGAAGAGAGATGGATCACGGGGAAAGATGAGCGATTTTCTGACCTGATAAGAGATATCCGCTATGATCAGGAGGGTGGATTTGATGCTTCTACTCCCATTCATCATTTTTTTTTTGCATTATTTCCTCTCTCCTGTGTCGCCTCCCTTTGACCCATCCAGGCCAGCAGGGCACAACATGGACATGCATTATAGACGTTTTCACAGCCATCATGATGGCAGGCAGGCAGGCAGGCCCTGTTACTGATGCACAGATGACAGACAGGTTCACCTACTTCCGTCTGTATACTGCTCTCTCATCTTTATTCTCCAGCTCTCTCATGATTATTATTATGATCTATCTATTCCAGTAACTCAGAGTAGATAATATGAATGTGCTACTGTTGCAGAGTTGTAAATCTGTATGCCAGCCCCTCACCACCAACCAGCAGCAAGCAGTGATGTAATGACATGCTGGGGGATGCTTTGCTGCTGCTGCTGCTGCTGATACTGATCCACACTAAATGAACACCTCCCAGTCATATTTCTGGTTTTAAGTCAATTCTACTTAAGTCTTTCTACTAGAACCACAATCATCTCTCAGAGTGCTTTACAATCTGTGCAGCCCTCTTTTGTTTATTTGTTTATTTGTTTTGCACAATTTAAGACTATACAACAGAACAAAAAATAAATGAATAATATACAGTGCAGGAAGAGGCAAAAATCCACTGGGCTTATCTGAAGCCTCCACCTAGAGACACGATTAATATAAAGAAACAATATGACTACATAATAGTGTAGATAGTGTAGATACTCGGTTTAGATATGGAAAAAAAAGCCTTTAATGGGGGAAAAAAACCTTAGGAAGAGCATCAGAGGAGGTGGTTCCTCTATAAAAGTGGGACAGAAATGCAATACATGTGGTATGTAAGAGATTGTAGATGTCTAGCTTATTGGTTGGCTTTACTAGTTCCAGGTTCCCAAAATGTGAGGATTTTTCTCCTGTGTCTGTTTTATATCATTGTAAATGGAGCCTCTTTGGGTTTTTAGACTGTCGATTGGACACAACAAGACATTTGAAGACTTCATCTTGAGCTCTGAAGACATTGTGATGGACATTTAATATTGTTTATAGACTGAATGAGTAATCGGTTATTTAAAAAAAAAAAAACATACAATGTAATCGTTAATGAAAATAACCATAAGTTACAGCCCTAGTAACAGCCCCATGGAATTAGTTTTGTTGTGTGACACCTTGTAGTTATACATCATACAATATTAAAAACATTAAAGGGGAACACCACCTAAATTAAGAATTCCAATATGTTATCTCCATGGCCTCGGAAAGTTCAATCAATATTTGTGAATGTGAGCTACTCTCTCTCAAAGCCAAAAACCAGAGAGGTAAGTCTCAAACTTGTGATGTCATCGGGTATAAAGTCTGGAGCTGCTCCATAGACAATGGTTGCGCCCGAAATTCCACACTAACATGCTATCTAGTACGCTAAAACAGTATGTGAGATATTTTAGTATATCTGAAACCTATTTCCGGTGCAATATTACAGTATGCAACGCTGGACACTACGGCGGCATAAATATCCTACAATGCAATGCGGTAGTGATGACAACGTTCATAGCGGATGCTGACGGACAGCTCTGTAACATCAACATCGCTTTCAATTTAACTGTAAGTATAAGATTTCACTTTGCTAGGCGTAATATATATTTTAAATTAATTCACAAACTGTCGTTTTGGTCACATTAGGTTGGCCCGGGTAACCATCGTTACGTGTCTCCATCCGGCAAGGAGTCACCGCTCAGTGCGTCCGAAAAGATACATACTACTGTTTAGTCACACAAAAGTATGTTGAACGATAGTATACAGACACATTTCGTGGACCCACAGAATGTTTGTTTTCTTTTTTATACCCAAATGAGCTTTATTTCATTGTAGTGTTATCTATCTATAACATCTTTCCCTATTCATTGTCCATGGAGCAGTTCCCGACTTTATACCCTATGACATCACAAGTTTGAGTTTTATCTCTCTAGTTCTTAGATTTGGGAGAGTTGTTCATGTTTACTAATATTTTTTGGACTGTCTTAGACCATAGGAATAACATGTTTGAGTTTTGAAAATGAGCGTAGTTCCCCTTTAACATAGGTACTATCTGAATACATGATCATGACCAGCATGACTACAGCACATTGAGAGAGAAAGAAAAAGGCCTGTAGACTTAAATAACAAACCAACCAAGTAGCCAAAGAAAAGAGAAGTAGAGGTAAGTGCGGGCAAACTATGGTGAGCAGAAACCATCTGTTTATGTCACGAATCATAACTTTTTTTCTTACATACGTTTCATGTGGCACGCTATCATGACTATAAAGAAACTTTGATTAGAAACCCAAAAATAATATTCTGCGTTGTTAGTTCAGGTTTTTGTTTACCATCCTCTCTACCTGTCAAGCTTGGTCATGTGAGCCATGCTTGTGTCCTTTTCCCCCCATTGAATATTCATGTGATGGTCATTGTTGTTGGTCTAAAAGGGGAGAGAGAGTGTGACATCATGGGGGATCATGAGACGACAGCAGTTTTGGGACGCCGGTCTCTGAAATCACAATTGGCCCGTCGAATCCTGCAGCCCGGCCAGCGTCCTGCACATGATCCTGACACTACAGACCGCACAGACGCTGCTGGAACACACATGTGACCGGTGTGTGTGTGTGTTTGTCAGTGTAAATGATCATGTGTGCGCGTGTCAAGATTTCCTCCACGCTGATCGTATCTCATCTTATTGTGAGGATGAATATATATTGCAAAGCTAGCCTTGGGGGGGAGATCCCACTGAGTGGTGGTGTGACCCTGGAGTTGACACACTTTCTGTCTTTCTCTCAGGCGAGATGTATTACACACACGCCTATAGCAGCACATACTGGTCGTGCTTTTCTTCTACAAATGCTGCTTCTTTTTTTTTCCTATTTTGGTGCTTTTCCTACTCTGTCTCATTCCTCTTTTTAGTTGTAATATTTAGAGCACTTCCTCAAAGCCCTCATGGTTTAGTGTCGTCATGAAGAGACCTGACCCAAGCGGGTCGTGTATAGTAGCTTCAGTTGTAATGCCAGATTGGCCAGAGGGAGTTTTGCTATGCAAATTATTGATGTTCAAGTCCAACAACTGTATGGAATTTCTGAGAAGAGTTGTCTTGTATGGCCTCAGTTGGTCTTTCCGGTGTGAAACAGGCCTCCAGCTAGGTTACTAAGTGTCCAGAAGGGAATGAAGGGGCCCTTTGCTTTGTAAAGATGCTCACACACACACACACACATACACACACACATAGAGACAAACACACCAACTGTTGAACAGAGTCGGGTACAGGGTGGGAAAGTTTATTCAGCCAACCCCGGCTTCAGTCCCCGTCTGTATTCCCAAGCACAGATGGGAGTTTAGCAGCACTGAGCATGTTTGTCTCCCTTGTAGCGAGCTGCATGTTTCATTTTCTATAAGCTGAACAGTTAAAAATAACCAGCTGAGTCTTCAAAGAATCAGAGAGTGTGTGAATCCAGGTTGTGAAGTCACAGCAGTGGAACGAATACAGGAAACAACAGTCTTTTTCTTCACTTTAAAGACAACAAGGTTGCAGCAGCACAGGGTCTAAGTCTCAAATCAGTGTACACCAGTGTCATTTCAAATCTGCAGGTCTTTTATTTATTCATTTTCATACTTGCGTTTTTATCAAAATGAGTCACATCTTCATTGTTACTTTGCCTATTGTGCAGAAATAAAAAGGTTTCTGCAAAGGACTACAACTCCCAGCATGTTAGTGATAGTATGTGCTGCAATGAAAATAGAAAGAGTAATATCATTTTGCAATACCAATTGCACACATAATTAGGGTTTGTATTGGCAAGAATCTGGCGATACGATAAGTGCATGATACATGGGGTTACGATTCAATGTATCGCGATATATTGCGATACTGTATGCAAGGGGATATTTTGCGATATTTTAAATCTAACTTTCTGCATTTGCATTTATCACAGTCCCTGGAACATCCAACGTCACGAAATGAGCCACTGTGTGCCACAAATGTTTGCATGTAAGTTATTAAAGCAGCAGTGGGTAGAATTGGAGCAAATTTGATTAAGAACAGCTAAACCGTACACTACAAAATGTTTCTGAAAACATCTGAGGCGAGAAATAGGCATTACAGTAACAGAATATTGATTCATATTTGATCAGCGCTGCCTAGTTTGACCGTTTGATTGGAGTTCGCGAGTGATTGACAGCTGCCTCCGTTGAATGAGCAGCCAATAGGAACACTCTCTCTCTGAAATGACCTGTGATTGGCCAAAGTCTCCCGTCATGGGCTAGATTCTCTAAAGCCTGAAAACAGCCATGAGGAGGTGCAGAAGTCTAGTTTTCTCTCAGAACACTTGAATTACAATATGCTGAAAGATTATTATGGATTTTTTGCCCAACGATGCCAATGTATTCTGCCTACCGCAGCTTTAATTCAAAATCAATACAGCGTTTTTGAGAATCGATACAGTAGCACAAAACATAATATCGCAATACTCAATGGCATAACAGCACAACAACATAGATTTGATTCTAGATTAATTAGCCTTATAACCACCTGCAACTTGCTTTTTCTTTGCCAATACACTGAAGTGTCGCTCACTGGAGTATCATTAGAAGTTTGATGACTAAGCCATCTGTCTGAATTTTAGCCTCAACACTGGTGGTTTACCTCATGCAAATATAACCTCCGTGTATGTTGTTAACTATGACAATTTGATGTGACAGGAAACTCCACCCACCTCCACTTCACACCAATTGCGATCATGCAGTATTAGTGTGCCGGCGCATGTGGGCGTGATTGACAACATTGTGTCTCAGTGAGTGTGTAATGTAGGTGTCCGTCTGCGAGTTTTGTGAGTAACGTACATCCATGCTGGCCACAAGAAGTCATGTAGTTGCTTTGAAATTTACGTGTGTTGACTTCCACTTGTGTGTAGAAGTATTACTGTGTTTGGAAGTAGGTAGGTCATCTATCTGTTTATTTGATCCTCTGTCTGTGGCTGACTTCCAGGACAAATAAAAAGCTGTTTGACTATATAAGATCCCATAACCCACCTTTATCCGTATTGAATATGAAATGACTGTATCCATTAATAATTTTACAACTTGATTGATGCAACACTTTACCTTCTGTTTCTACGAGCTCTTTGTCTACCTAGAGGCAGTCACGTTTGCCTCTCTTCTCTGTTTGGCCCCTGGCCCTCTCAGCTCTAGCTGTGCTCTCTCTGGCTGTGAATATTAAGCTGATTATCAGCCCTGTCAGGCCTGTCTGCCAGGTCAGACGTAAAACACACATTTCTGAGAGGCACATGATATACGGGGTGGGCGCATACACACTGCTTTTTACACACTGCTTTTTACACACTGCTTTGGCCGGGCTTGTGTTTTATAATGAGGAGGAGGCCGGGCGCTGCGATGACTGCACCGTTTCAAGGGGGTCTCGCCATTTATTCCAAGGACGGATCAGATGGAGGACAATCGTTTTAGTAGCTGTGGATTTGCATGGGTTGCATGTGCGTTCTGTGTTCATATGTATCACTTAATATTAATTTCAATTAATAAAAGTACAAAATATCAGCTCGCCTAAAGCTTCCGTGAAAAACACATTTTGCCAGTGGGCAGGACAGCACATTTTGCGTTTGTCAAATGTCATTCACCGCCAGATCGTTCTCCGCCTCTCTCTGATCAATGAGATTTCCAGGTCTTGGCATTTCAAGAATTACACGCTTCAAATACGCCTCTAGTCAAATGAAAAGGTAAAGAGGAAACATTGAGGGGCCTCTGCCCTTTATTTCCCCTGAGCGTTAGTCTGTTATTGACATATAGTGAAATGGGAGAGGATACAGGTGCAGGGTGAACACTCAGACGTACTGCACCGCATAGCCCAAACAGGGTTTCATAAGAGGAAGTGGAGTCTAGACACGTCAAGAGAATATTGGGCTAGTTTGTTTCTTCTAGTGAAAAGCATTATCATTGCATCATCCGACTATAGCATGTTAGTATTTAAATAGTGATATATCACAGTTCATCACAGTCTCATTCATTTGATCTATTCATTCTGCAACTTGTAACTTTTTCTTTTCCTACCACTTTGAGTGGAAGAAGTTGGACATTTCAACCAGTTATCCATTACATTTACTATCTATTTCAACCATTTATGAAAATTACTTTTAGCTAACTATTTCAACCGTTTATCCTATACCGTTAACCATCTGTTTCAACTGTTTATCCATTACTATTGGCCATTTCAGTCAATATTTTTTCCATTAGCCTACCTTTAGCTAACTATTTCAACCATTTTCAAATAATTTTCAGCTATCTGTTTCAACTGTTTATCCATTACTATTGGCTATTTCAATCATTTTATCCATTAGCCTACCTTGAGCTAACTGTTTAGCTAACTATCTCAACCATTTTCCTATTATTTTTAGCTAACAATTTTAACAGATTATTCATGACTTTTATTTATCTACTTCAACTGTTTATCCATTACTTTTAGCTAACGGTTTCAACCTCTCTGCTCGCTTGCTCATTATTTTTCATGCATTCTTAGTTGGTACACAGTGTTCAGCTGTTCTGACCCAATATGTGGATGTACAATATTTATTTAACCAAATCGTATCCTCTCTTAAAATCTACAACACAATCTTTCCACGTGCCCTCTAGCAACTGCAGAATAACCCCCCTGGTGTACAAGCAGCACCCCCTGGTTGCATATTCAGCAGCCTCTATCTCATATCCTCGCTCTGTTTTTCTCTGTTTCTCTCAGACTGGGGTGTTGTGTGAGTGACGCCTTGTTACCATGACGACCCACGTGACCCTGGAGGATGCCCTGTCCAACGTGGACCTGCTGGAGGAGCTGCCCCTCCCGGACCAGCAGCCATGCATCGAACCCCCTCCCTCCTCCATCATGTACCAGGTACACACTCGCACACGCTGTCGTCGCCAGCCACCCACCATCGTCCACCAAGTTGTTCAGACATTTTCAATGCTTTCACTCTTTTCTCCTCCTTCTTCTTCTGCAGGCTAATTTTGACACCAACTTCGAAGACAGGAATGCATTTGTGACCGGCATCGCCCGTTATATAGAGCAAGCTACAGTCCACTCCAGCATGGTGAGAAATGGGCTCCAGTTTTAAAACAAAAACAACACATGCCATGGCGTGTCGTATTGGTTTTCACATCTGATTGGTTGAATCCATTTTTGTTGTCTATATTGAATAGTTCCCCTTTCAGTGAACACAAAGCCGACTGTGGGAAGCATCCCCGCTCCCTTAAAGAGAGCCTTGTTTTTGTTGTGAATTGATTATCATTTGGCTCTTTTGTTAGGATTTGGCTGGGCACACACATAGGCCTTACACACTCATATAGACACACATTTCTCCTCTCACACTGGTGAATCAGGCAGGCAATGGAGCACTAAACCTCTTTCCCCCGATGGCGACTGAGTGGAGAGTGTGATTTGACTGGCAAAGAGGGGAAGTAGCGCTTTATTTAACCTTATTTAATCAGGAAGTCCCATTGAGGCTGAAGCCGGTCTATTTGAGGACACTCCTCTCTTTAGCCGGAGTGATTGAGAAATATGTCTCACCTACTTCTGAATGGAAGAAATGTTCCCCCCGCTAAAATATTTATCAAGCCCCATTCATGCTAGAATATGTGACCGGTCTGAGATGTCGGAAATAATTTGTGCTGCCAAATGCCTTTGCAAAATTATTTCCTTTTATAACATACGCATAATAAACAAGTAAGCGATACAAGGAATTAGGAGTTTTGCCCGTTGCATATTTGCTGTAGCGCATTAAGAATGAATGATGTCTTTGTTTATGCAGAATGAGATGCTGGAGGAAGGACACGAGTATGCCGTGATGCTTTACACCTGGAGAAGCTGCTCCAGAGCTATTCCCCAGGTAACACAAACACACACACACACGGTTGTTCTTAATAAGAGACCTTATTTCTTACTTTTTATTGCTTCCCTGTAGTATTTTCCTTCCTTTACTGATTGGATCTTGCTCAGCAGACACAGACTGAAAAACATTTGTGACCTGAATTCCTGTTAAAGTTGTCGCACTGTGTATTCCACAACTGGCACATTCAACCTGCAAGTTCTTCATCACAAACCTCATGGAAGTGTTTAACTACGGCAGAGGTTGCTGAACACGAAATGTGGCTGTTCTGACGTCATTTGGCCACCGAAGAAGAGCCTCAGCTATCAGCGTTTTTTTCGCACTTAAAGGGGAACTACGCCCATTTTCAAAATTCATTCATTCGTTATTCCTATGATCTAAAACAGTCCAAAAAGTATTAGTAAACACGAACATCTCTCTCTCCCAAATCGAAAAACTAGAGTGCTAAAACTCAAATTTGTGATGTCATAGGGTATAAAGTCTGGAGCTGCTCCATAGACAATGAATGGGAGAGATGTTTTAGATGACATTGAGAGCATCCAGGGGAATGATCTGAGTATATGGGGACATTTTCTGTTTCACAACTGACAACACTACAATAGAATAAAGCTCATTTGGGTATAAAGGAGAAAACAAACACTCTGTGGGTCCACAAAATCAGTCCCCCATTCATTTTCTATGGAGCAACTCCACACTTTATACTCGATGACATTAGGGATGTCCCTTTTTTTGGCCATTTTTTGGGCTTCGAAGCTTCGGTGAGAAATATTCAAAGGTATTCAAAGTTTCGCAGAGCAGCCCAGCGACATGTTCTTCTGTCTGTCTGTCTCCGTCTCCCCCGTTTCAGTGCCCAGGACAGTGCCACTGACG
Source organism: Adelosebastes latens (assembly GCA_916700685.1). Lineage (NCBI taxonomy): Eukaryota > Metazoa > Chordata > Actinopteri > Perciformes > Sebastidae > Adelosebastes > Adelosebastes latens. The sequence continues at coordinate 20,557 of CAKAKR010009492.1, read as the reverse complement.
CACTACTGCACACACACACACACACACACACACACACCCACATGTCTACACAAAATAAACAGCGATATCCATCTGAGAATAATAATAATCATTAATGTTGAATATGAGTAACACATAAGGTTGTGGGATTATTCCTTATTGCAAGGGCTTTTTTGGGATTTATACATTACATTACATGATACATACTTGTATATTAAAAAAAAAGTAAAAACGAAGCATTCTAATAGTGATTTGGAAGTCGAATAATGGTCGAAGCTTCGAAACATTCGGGTCAGCCCGATATGACATCACAAGTTTGAGACTTCTCTGGTTTCTGGCTTTGAGAGACAGGAGCTCATGTTCACAAATATGTATTAAACTTTCCATGGCCATAGAAATAACATATTGGAATTCTTAATTTAGGTGGTGTTCCCCTTTAAGATAAATCAGAGATCCCTCTTGGTTACCTGGGTGACTTCATTATTACACATAATATGATTTCCCTAAATCGGACAATTGCAGCTTATACATAAAACATGGGAAAAATATAAATCACTTGCAAACAAACTATAATGTAGCACGAACTAGCTGGACTTAATATACTGTACTGCTGCTGCAAAATCAAGCTGTGTGACGGCGCCCTCTTGTGTTTGCTAGGTGAAATGCAATGAGCAGCCCAACAGAGTGGAGATCTATGAGAAAACGGTGGAGGTGTTGGAACCTGAAGTGACCAAGCTCATGAAGTTTATGTACTTCCAGGTACGACTCGGCCGCCTGACAGTGTCTTTTATAATGGCAAAACCTTACAATTGGGCTCATATAATGACATACATTTTCATTTCAGAGTTTGCATGTTTGTTGTCTTTTTGGTGAGAGAAAGTTGTGTTGTTTGAATGTATTCTGACACTTCCGTATTTCCTGATTTCTTTGTCTTTACAGCGGAAAGCCATAGAACGTTTCTGTAGCGAGGTGAAGCGTCTATGTCACGCTGAGAGAAGGAAGGACTTTGTGTCTGAGGCCTACCTGCTCACTCTGGGCAAATTTATCAACATGTTTGCAGTGCTGGACGAACTGAAGAACATGAAGTGTAGCGTTAAGAATGATCACTCTGCCTACAAAAGGTAGTGAACTGTAAATGAAGGAATCCTAATGTAGAATAGTTCAGTTAAAAGCCATGTTAACATTACTCTCCTCCTCCGCCTCCAGGGCAGCTCAGTTCTTGAGGAAGATGGCCGACCCTCAGTCCATCCAGGAGTCCCAGAACCTCTCCATGTTTTTAGCCAACCACAACAGGATCACTCAGGTTGGTGTGCAGATTCCAGACTGTCTTAACAACGCGTGGTGTAAAAATGTATGCCATACTGCAGTTGTAAGGTGATTCAAGGCTGTTTTTTCAGTGTATCTTTGTAGAAAAATGCCCTTTTTTGATTGAAATGTAGCTACGTATGTTTAGTCTGTAATTATACAGAATTACAGCGACCTTCTAACCCAGTACTCCAGGAAATTACGTGCTCGACAAAGTAAGCTGATTAGTGACTCACATTTGTACTCTCCAAAGGTGACGTGACTGAATGAATGTGTCTTATGGAGCAATTTAGCTATTAACCTAAACATTAACATCTGACCTGCTGAAAAAGCCGTATTCAACTTACAGAATAGCTCTTCACATTCAGATAATGATGGCAAAGAAAGAAGACGAAAATTAGATTTTTTTGTATTGTTTTGTGTGTGACTGTTAAACTGGCAGTTCATTTAAAACTTATGTGAGCGCAGTCCAATGACCAGTTATGTGCTGAACATAATGTTAGCTGAATTAAAAGATAGCATGGTCCATTCATTTAAAAATTCAGCATTTGTAATGACTAAAAGGCCCATTAAAAGCCCATTTGACACATCATCAAAACCACTGCAATTCCTCTTCTACAATATGATTATTTTTCTGATTGTATTAAAGATAATCTTCTTGAGTTTTCATGCAGTATTGTCATTGTTAGTATTTATCTATATACTGTATACAGTATGTCTATTTTCAGGGTAGAATGAGCCCCTTGCACTTAGAGTTTAGAGAAAGACTGTCTCAAAAAATTAGCCAAAACGATTGAGAAAAACCGTAAAACACATGAGCCCAAACTACACAAATAAGGTACAATAAGGTTTTGTGTAAGCAAAAATATTTTATATGTAGGAATTTCAGATAATGCATTAATTATTTTATTTTAACATGTTACGGAATACCATCTACATTTAATGCAGCACAACATCACAGATTTAAAGAGGACCTATTATGCTATTGTGCATTTTTCCCTTTCCTTTAGTGTTTTTGTGCATGTAAAAGGTCTGCAAAATTACAAAGCCCAAAGTCCACGCCAAAAGGAGTTACTCTCCCCCACAGAAACACTGCTCCTGAACTACCTGAAACGCCATGATTGAAGTCCCGCCTTTTCTTCCGTAACGTGATGATGTCACCTAGTAACACATTTGCATAATACCTGCCTAGCGGCTAGTTTGACACGGCTTAAAAAAAAACTAGTTAGAGCGGAGCTGGAGCGGGATCGAAGAGTTTGGTTTGGTTGACGAATCACAACAGTAGGCCAGCTGACCAATCAGAGCAGACTGGGCAGGGGGGGGCAGGAGCTCAAACAGAGCGTTTCAGTCAGAGGGCGAAAAGAGGTGCTGCAGCACAGCCGGTATGAGAAAAATAAAGCGTTTTCTGAACATTAAAGCATGTAAACATGTTCTAGTAGAAACCCCAAATACGAACGTATGTAAGTATGAACCTGCAAATTAGCATAATAGTTCCTCTTTAATAATAACATGCAGGCTTGTTGAACTTTTATTGCACACATGAGACAAAAAACACTCAAATCACAGAGGTGTTGTAGTGCTTCAGTCCCAGCGTTGAACAGCTGCTATACTTTCTGCAAGCCACCAGATGTCACTGTGTTTGCTGCGTTTGAAGCCCCAAAGCTTTGAGTCTTTTTAAATAGAAAGAAAGCCCCAAAGCTTCCTACGGCATCATCCGCCCTTCACTACTGTAAATGAATTTCTGTGAAGGTGACCTGTTGTTCCATTTCTGTTTCTGTGTAGTGCCTGCACCAACAGTTGGAGGTGATTCCTGGCTACGAGGAGCTTTTGGCAGACATTGTCAACATCTGTGTCGACTACTATGAGAACAAGATGTATTTGACACCCAGTGAGAAACACATGCTGCTTAAGGTACCACACATCCGTTCCTGCTGCCAACCTATAACAGATCTTTAGCTTGCTAAATGTCCTCTACTGATGTAAAACAAACCACCTCTGTGTGTTTGTGTGTCAGGTGATGGGCTTTGGTCTGTACCTGATGGACGGGAACGTGAGTAATATCTATAAACTCGATGCCAAAAAGAGGATCAACCTGAGCAAGATTGACAAGTTCTTCAAAGTAAGGCTTTTTGCTTTTTTCAGCATCTCTTTCATCCAGAGTTGTATTTTTGCGCTTGACATGAGGTGAACCATTTTTTTCTGTGTTTTTCAGCTTCAAGTGGTGCCACTGTTTGGAGACATGCAGATAGAGTTGTCGCGCTACATCGAGACGAGTGCCCACTACGAAGAAAACAAGTCGAAGTAAGAGGACACGTCTAGTGTGCAGAAATGCTCTCAACCACAAAACCAGCTATTCTTGACCGCCGTGCCATCTGCCCCGACCACCCCCGCCAACCTTCCACCTTCTCCATTTTGTGCCCAGGTGGACGTGCACCCAGAGCAGCATCTCGCCGCAGTACAACCTGTGCGAGCAGATGGTGCAGATCAGAGAGGACCACATCCGCTTCATCTCGGAGCTGGCGCGCTACAGCAACAGCGAAGTGGTGACGGGCTCGGGCCTGGACAGCCAGAAGTCCGACGAGGAGTACAGGGAGCTGTTCGACCTCGCTCTGAGGGGCCTGCAGCTGCTGTCCAAGTGGAGCACGCACGTCATGGAAGTCGTGAGTAAAAGCGAGGGATTTGATTGTTGTTTGTGTGTTTAGAAAAATGCTTGTGCAGCAGTCAATATGCGTGGATTTAAGGTATGAAAAGTTTGTGGTTTTGCCATTGATCGTCGTAGCTTTCATCTATTTATAGCTCTCCTTGTCTCTTTCAGTACTCGTGGAAGCTGGTCCATCCCACGGATAAATTCTGTAACAAGGACTGTCCAGGCACAGCGGAGGAGTACGAGCGAGCCACGCGATACAATTACACCAGTGAGGAGAAGTTTGCCCTGGTGGAGGTCATCGCCATGATCAAAGGGCTGCAGGTAAAACACTGGTGACCCTGACGGGTGTTTAGTAGCTCTTTTATTGATGCCCCCAACAGCTGGACATTTTGGTCTGCACATATATGAATGGATATGCAGCTTATTAAGTCAGAAAACTGTATCGAACGGTAACTTTTAGCAAATATGATAAAAAGTTATTTTTATAAAACTGTCACTATATCCTGACAGTAGTGTATGAGACAGATAATCTCTGAAAAAAATCATGTTCCTCTGTGTCCTCCAAGTGCTGCTAATGGCATCTGCAAGATTTCTACGTGTCCGAAGGAAAACAACCAATCAGAGCCGAGCAGTCTCTATGAGAAATCTCTCATTTTACAGCTAAACAGTACACTACAAGATGTTTCTGAAAACATTCGAGGTGAGAAATAGGCATTACAGTAACAGAATCTTGATTCATGTTTGATCTGCACTGCCTAGTTTGAGCGAGCAGTGATTGACAGCTCTGTAGAGACAGCTCGGCTCTGATTGGTTGTTTTCCTTCGGGCGCAATCTTGCAGATGCCCAGGAGGACACAGAGGAACATTATTTTTTTTCACTGACTATCTGTCTTATGCACAACTGTCAGGATATAGTGACTGTTTTTAAAAAAAATAGCTTATTGTCATAATTGCTCGAAGTTACCAACTGCAGCTTAAAGCCAGACAGAAGAACTTTTCTGAAATACATCAAAAACTAATGTAAACACTCCTGGGTTTCTTTAATTAAAGAGCTTACCTGCAGGTGAGCAAGATAGGTTTGAGAAGGCAAATGTGACTCATTACACATACTTCACATTTTCTTAAAATATCGTCACAGATCCAAAAATATGGATATCAAGAAAACTCTGCACACAATAAATCATGAAGGTAAACACCAGCCAGATACTTAAAAAAGGATGAAAAACACATTATTCACATTTTTCTCCACAAACTGCTGCATTCAACAATCTTAAGGGGAACTGTTTGCATGCTAAGCAGGGCAGCGCTGATAAAAGAGTGTGTGTGTAACAACAACACCTTCCATGTGAAAGTGTTTGAAAAATAGAAAACTGCTCAAATATTCATGAGCTGGTTCTGATAAAAAATAAATATTGTTCTCTTTTAGGTCCTTCTGTAGCCGGCATTGCCAACTGAATGCTGAACACCAGCAACTGATTTCTTTGTCCGACCAGATGACAGTGTTAGTTAAACAAAGGCAGTTCTAATATGATTTGATGTGTTTTAATAATATACGGCAGTATTGAGCTGCTATTGCTTCATGGAAGAATTGGCTGTTGATTCGAGTGATAATTAGAATATCTTAACCTGTGACTAATTAGGAAATCTAACACCTCGGGCAGGTGCGGAGATGTAAAAATATCTGAAATAACGTCAGCAGGATGAGTCACCAAAAGGCCACGGTGTAAATATAGGAAAGAATGTAAAATTGTATGTGATCATTTCATACACAAACTTCTAAGTGATTTGTCGGCCAGTGAAAGCTGATATATTATAGTCGGATTATATTATTTTGATTTGTCAACATGCACACAACCCAAAATAGCTCTGGAGCTGTCAACCCTGCAATATAGCTCCCCTGGGAATCTGCTGTCAACACTAATATACAGTACATGACCGGATTCCCAAACTCTAAAAATAGGCAATTATAGACAGTCTGAACAGGAATGTATTTTTTTTTAGACTGGATTAAATGAAGAGAATGGAGCTGCAGGCTACAAATATTAAATCAAATTCAAAATAAAAGTCCCCAGAGAACAGTCTGCACACTGGTGAATTGTTCTACCAAATTAATAATCACTATGATGCTCCACATGCTCTGTGTGAGCCCAACTACTGTCCACATTTTCTCAGTCAGTAGCCATTAATGCCATGAACTGCATGCTCTGTACTAAAAATGTAGGCAATGACACCTTCTACTATACAAACTGAATATTGGTCCTACTATCTGGCACCACTGATATCTTTGCCAGGAGGTTCAAATAAAAGAATGATGACTTTCACCTTTAAAACCGTCTACAGAGGCACTAAAGTCCTTCGCTGTGACTTCATGGCTGAACATCAAGGTTCAGTTACTGCACAGAAAAAAAAGTCACACACACTACGTTGTAAAGGTTAGCACCAACACAGGCAGACTTACATCACAGGTGTATTGCACCTCATCAACAGCATACTTCCCCTTGAAGTGCTCTTTAGGAAAGATCCTGTCAACAGATGCAAAAAGACAAAACTAGTAAAGAAAAATACAGTCAACAAGCACAAAGACTTTACACTCATCAGGTATTTTGGGAAGTCGATCTAAAAGCATAACAGACGGGCTATGTTACAGTTGGGGCAGACACTGGCAGCACTTAAGTATTCAGGACAAAGATCAAACGGGAGAAAGCAAAACTAATGAAGAACCCAGCACTCTCAAGTGCTGATGAAATAACTCCTGAGTGAAAAGGATTTTTTATACACGTCAGATGACAAGAGAGATGCTTTGAGGTTTACAGATCAGGGAAGGCAAACTTATGACATGGTCAAGAGTCTGCAGGTTATTTCAAGATCATTATGTCAAGTGGTTCAATATCTTACACACACAAACACTTGGGAGTCTGCAACACTGTGTGCACCATTTCTTTAAATCCGCAACCTGAACTCATGAAACTAGCCTAGCGCAGGCGGTTGTCATACACCGTTTGTAGCTATAACTTTGAAAAGTAATGCACTCGTATATATCCCATGAAATCAATTTGTATGTAATCGTGAAGCAGGAAGTATAAAGAGTGACAAACACCACGTAGGGAGGAGGTCAGGGTGGATGGGTGGGTCAAAAAAACTGGACTTTCGCCCAGTAGACTGGTGTTTGTATCCCGTGTGAAACCAGAAGTCAACGTTGAATTGTCACGTGACTTCTGTATTTAAGTTACGCCACTTCCTTAGTTATTCTAACCCAAACCACCATCTTTTCCCTAAGCCTGACTAACTAGTTTTTGTTGCCTAAACCTAACCAAGTCGATCTTTTCCTAAACCTAATTTGTTTTGTTGCCTAAACCTAACTAAGTAGTTTCCTGTGAAGTCAGAAGTTTATTTTGATAAGACTGTATGCATGTAACGAGCGGAAATTGACACGTGTTGCTGGACATTCGTAGGAGAACGCACGAAAAATGAGGAATAACTTTTTGTAAGATATCGTATAATCCGTTGTATGAAGATACATTTCCAAGTGCAGCAATCGTGTGCTGTCAGGTTTTCAAAGAAAGCAAAATGTGTTAAATCGTCTCGTTCATCTGCAAGAGGATTCATAATTTTCAAAACAAACAAATAATTATTTCAATTTGGGATCAATAAAGCACATCTATCTTTCTATCCATCTATCTATCTATCTATCTATCTATCTATCTGTAGCAGGCTTTGGCATCAGTACAGTCAAACATGTCTGAGGTGGTTTGGGTGATGACAAGAATCTAAGTCTTAAATGTTGCTTGGTGGCATTTACAATAAATAAAATAACTATGATCGGTTATATAAAAACATGTTTAAAATGGGTGTAAAAGATGTAACTGTGTCGCACATGACTTTGTCAACCCGTTCCTGAAGTTACAGCTCACGGCCATGACGATTGTTGGCGATGTACAGCGCCCTTTGAAGATTAGTGTGACTCACTCTCCCATCCAAGTGGCATAGCTTTCAGGCAGTTTGGGAACAAAAAGGATGGATTTCCCAGAGTCCACATCAATGGCTCCATAACAGTCAGCCTCGGTTACTCCAAAAGCCCAGTGAAAGAAAGACTCCTGCAGAATTGAATGAATCAGCCAGAGCATTAGTGAGGGAGATTATAATAGTCAGCTAAAGGAGAAAGTTACTTCCGGTCAGATTATTAGAAAAGAAAAAATAAGATATTGTCCTTAGACCGGTTCACAGAGCTCAGCAACAAAACAAACTTGGAATGTGCCCTTTGATTTTTGTCCAAAACCAATTATAGTCACAAGCTTAGATGGGAGTGTTAGGGACAGAAAAATTAGATCATGAACACAAGTGATTTCTCTGCAGAGTGGCTGCTGGCCTACATATTTTTGACAGAGTGAGGAAATTAACAATGCCAGAGAAGCTAAGAACTGGACTTCACTTCGGGTAAAAGCCAGGTGAGGTTTTTGTGGCACCTCAACACAATAGCTTTAGGGGATTTGGCACAACCAACTGAGAGGAGACTGACACAGGACAAACCGGAGGGACTTAAACTCACTGCTAGCTTTGGGGATGATGGATAGATGGATGGATGAATAAATGCAACAGCGACCTTGCCCCCACCTCGGCCTCAGTTTTTCACTAATCCCAGAGTCGACTAAAGACTACCTACCTGTCTGAAAAGGAGGTCTGTGTCTGTACAAAACCTCTGCTTCTGCTCTCCTCCCTGCAGCACCACCACTGACTGCGGCACCACTCCTTCTTTGTCTTTCAGCCCGGTGCACAGTCGCCGACGGTTCTCTGCAAACAGAGCAGCAGACACCCTCAGGGTGTCATTACCCAGCCAGAAGACAGGTCTGAAAGAACAGGGAGACAGAAGACAGAGAGACTGAGTTGAGACACTGACTCTCTCTCGGTCAAGATTAGGATTGCCCTGTCATTAATTTAACAAGCCTAAAATAACACAGTTTTTGATTGAACTTATTCTCTGATAGCGTAGTGCTGATATTAATTCCATTTCAATAATTCAAGTATTTGACCTCTCATCTCCCTCTTTGATATTGATCGTCAAAGCTTTGATTAGAGCTGTGTATTGGCAAGAATCTGGCGATACGATACGTATCACGATACGGGGGTAACGATTCAATATGTTGCATTATATTGTGATACAATAAGCAAGGCAATATATTGTGAATATTTCAAATCAAATTTTAGGAAAACTGTCACAGTATAAAGACATATCACCATATGTCTAAAAAAATAAAAGAGTAAAAAAAAGTCAATATGTGAAATGGTTACTATGGAGACTAATATCATTACACATGAATACAATTGGAGTCATAGGGTCCACAAGATTCTCAGCTTTCCAGTCATACCCAATTTATGCAATTCAAAGACTGCTTAGGGACCCCAGTATGCAGAAATATTCAAATACACCATTTTAATATAGGCGAAAAATAACACATTTATACTGCATTCAAAAAATGCATGGTTTTTGCCCCAAACTGCATGTGATTATCATAAAGTGGGCATGTCTGTAAAGGGGAGACTCGTGGGTACCCATAGAACCCATTTTCATTTACATATCTTGAGGTCAGAGGTCAAGGGACCCCTTTGAAAATGGTCATGGCAGTTTTTCCTCGCCAAAATTTAGCTTAACTTTGGAGCGTTGTTTAGCCTCCTTCAAAACTTGCATGTATGACATGGTTGGTACCAATGGATTCCTTAAGTTTTATAGTTTCATATAATGTCCGAGAAGCTCTAAAACTGAGCCCGCAACAACTTCCGAAAGACAGAATAGCGGCTGGGTCCTCCGGTGGGCTGTTGGATTTTTAAGGTTAATTAAAAATCGGTACAGCGTTTTGGAGAATCAATACATAATATCGCGGTACTCATGTGTATCAATATTTTCTTACACCCCGAGCTTTTATAGCAAATTCAGGAAAATCCTCTACTGAGCAAGGAGAGGGGACCCATAATGTTTTTAGTTCTCTCTGGAGGTAATCCTCAGGATTTGATCAGTACATTTCAGCCTGAAGAGGTGGGTGAACCGCAGCCCAGACAGCCTTCAGAAAGAGTTAAGATATAGATATAGACAGAATAGACATCCTTGTAACCGATAGGTCTCGGTTATAAATCTCGGTCTCTGGCCATGGCTTTGCTGATAAGATAGCAAACACGACATATCTGATTGAGCCTGGACTCTACCAAAGGTTAATCCATAACCTCATAGTATTTTATGGCTGAAGGATTTCTGTATCGTTCACTGCTGGCGGAGTATACAGGTGTAACTGTGTATCTGTGAGGACAGATCAGTCCCAGTGAGGTGGTAAATGATGTTTTTATTGAAGTAGTAGACACAATTATGTACTACACTGCAATCCGAATACAATGCAAGGCAATAGCCCAGGGATAAATATACAGTATTCCTTGTGAAATGTATTATAAACACTTCTTTTAGGAAGAGTTTCTGGTGTTGTAATGGATTACATAATGTCATAAAGTGTGCCTGATGTTTGTTGCAACCTCTGGCAGAGATCACATTATGACTGCTGATTGCTGACAACTTTATGATTACCACAGCAGATTCCTGTACGGTCTTGAATGTCTGCCCGGGTTGTGTCACGATCACAAGAAAATTAAGCTTGTTCTATTGAGGTCACTAGATAATTATTTCATGATTGCAACATAATTCAACAACAGTTAGTCTATGTTCACGAAACACAATTACACTATTGGCTTTCCATACGCTTGCAAGTCATTGCTTTCAAGACACATTAAGCACAGGTTTGGCAGATACTGTATGTATGTAAGCTGCTATATAAACGTTCACCTACAATACTGTAAAATAAAATTATATTAAAAAAACATGCAATTCTGATTATTTTTCTATAGGTCGCTTAATTGTAGTTACAGCCTCGATTAGTCCATTAACCTCTGGATTATTTTGCTAAATAGATACTGCACTTTTTAAACCTAAAACAACTGTATCACACACAGATGAAACTGGAATACATTAACTACAGTGAAGGAACAGTATGCAACATTATTACTTATTATACATTATTAAATATTGACATGCTTGATTATGACAATATTATGTTTTGTCATACTGTAGCTATCAATTCTCAAATACATTGTATTGACTTTTAATTAATAGTTTACATGCAAATATTTATAGCAGACGGTGGGTCATTGCACAAAAAGTAGTGCAGTGATGTTGGATGTTACAGGGACTGTGATAAATTGTGTTAATAAAATAAAGTTTTTCTTACTCAGATTTTACGCATATGGTGGTGTGTTATTTATACTATGACAGCTAGAGTAAAAAATAAATAAATAAATAAAAATCGCAATATATTGCCTTGTGCAATACACAGGATATGTATCAGGATATGTATCGTATCGCCCCATTCTTGCCAATACACAGCCCTATCATTAATACTGTCAGACACACACAAGTTATAAATACATAAATAAGGATGTTGGTGCAGTTTTTGCTGATATATTCATAAGTTGGTGATTCACCAGTAATATAGCCCAGTGGTTCCCAAGTTGGGGTTAATTTGCAAACATAAATCTGAGGGGAAATATATTGGATAATTCACCTCTTCAGTCCTTTAAAAATCCTTTGAATAAAACGAGGGGTCACAAGCCAAAAAAGGTTGGAAACTAAGTGCATTTAATACAGAAAATAAATAAAGTAATAATAATAAATAAATAAATAAAGTAATAATAATAAATAAATAATAAATAAACTAATAATAATACAAATAAATAAAGTAATATAATAATGAGTAAATAAATAAAGTGATAATAATAAATAAATAATAAATAAAGTAATAATAATAAAGTTCCAAAGCAACTAAACATCCTTAGGTCAGATTTAAATAATACAAAATTGAAAGTAAGCAACATTTCTGAGCCGTTAAACTGTTTACTGAAGCAAGCTCCAGTTTTTAGTTTAAGACACATTAAAGTGAAAGCAAGAGTTTAATTATTTAAGATTTAAAGTGCTTTCAGTTTGACCTGTTATGAAGAGATAAACAAGTCTATCTTTTGCAGAGCATGTTAATTATGCAACATAATCGCCTCTTAAATATCATATTACTGCAGAAAGTTCACAACATCCTAACGTGACGCAGGTTGACAGACAGTAGTAGTAGCTGCACAACAGCTTTATTATCAGACGAGCTTGCAGGTGGACTGACAGTACAAACTAACACGACTCTATTAACTATATGATGCAAAATAAATACATTTTATAGTCAGTCATAGCGCAGATCTGTCATAAATCAGGGAACTCACTGTGATGCTGCTGCAGCCATGTTGCTGTGCTGGTCCAGACTGTCACATGCTGCTGACAGGAGTCACGTGATTACAGCGCTGGCTCTAATCAGCTGATGTGGCAGAGTGCTGCGTTCAAGTCTATAGGAAATACCAGCTTCAACAGTGAATTGATATTGAGAGGCTATTGTGATGTTTTTTTTTTCCAACTTCGACTGTCGTTTGCAAAGTGCTGCAGTCAGTAAGAGAAAACACCATCAAATAAATTAAAAACCGTAAAATGAAACGCTAAGAATCTAACAATGCAGGCACATGTAGGCTGCTACTAATGAAAATTCTGGTGAAAATCCTTCACCCCCTGAATGTCACATCATTGCAAGTAGTTGTCTAGATATAGATATAAAACTGGTAAATTATTCTCTTTATTTGATATGTACTAATTAATTTGAGATGAGCCCTGTTTCTTTTATTTTACGTGATATACATATATTTTTTTTATAATGTTTTCTTTGAAAAAATTAATAACATATGTCCTGAGTTCAGCCATCTCCCCGATCCTCAGAAAATACCATACTTATGTGGGGAGAAAAATCAATGAGCAATATTATCTGCAAAATATGTTGACTGTTGCCATACAATAAGAGGTGCTACCAGCTCCGAACATGTTTCTGATTAACTACATCTGTAAAAGAATGTATACTTAAAATGTATTTGGTATATTGTGATTGTGATTGTGATTATTTCTTGTGAAATGTAATTATTCATTAATATGTAATTTCACTTTGGCAATAATGTAACCTGAACATTCATGCCAATAAAGCTTATTTGAATTTGAATTTGATTATTATTATTATTTTTTAATATTCAATTATCTATTTATTATTTTTTATTACTTGTTCCTTAACCAGTTTAACTTTATTTTTATTCACTTTGAATGTTATCTTTGATATATGTTGTTGCCCATGCTCAACCTAAAGTTGTTTTTCTTACTGTTATAATTGACAGTGCCTTGTTGTGTGTATATTTTTGATAACGAATAAAAAATAAAAATAAAATATATATTTTTAAAAAAGGTATAAAACTGCTGGTATTTTAGCCCTTACAACATACAATACAATACCATACAATAAAATATCCTACAATACAATAGGGAGCAGCATGTAGGCCTACACAAACAAGTGCAGAGAATAATACAGAAGCCAAATGCAATATGTTCATGGCTTTTGCAACATCATTCGATTTTTGAGTAGGCTGCTCTATTAGTTTTTCTATTTTATGGCTACAATTGCAGGTATGTAGTTAAGTTCACTTAAGTTCACTAGGGTGAACAATGACTCAACATGTAAACGTCGTTGCTATGAGGTGTTAATAAGATAATTGGAGCTAAAACAACCATATGGAATGTTTTGTTGTTGTTCTTGTTGTTGTTTTTTTCTATATAAAAGGGCTGTAATATACTGAGTTATGCAGACATCTTCCAGCTCTTAGATCCCTGTTTATTTCAAGCTACATCTGCAGTTATACATTACATTATTTTTCTAATTCAAAAGAGGAATAGCACAATTAAGACATGTGACCTTGTAGAGTCACACAGGAGATCCGCTTTCGGTTCTTTCTTTTTTTTTCATGTGATGAGGAAGTGAAATTATCCATGGTCATCATGAATATAAATGAGCTCACACGAAGACAATTATAACATGTTCTATAATCTACAGGGAACACACAATGTGTTTATGCATTCACATGCATAGGCGCCGGACGCTATTAATTCATTATTTATTCATACTTTTTTTTTTCTGGTGCTTAAACAGTGAGATTTCCAAACAAGAAAGCTGGCTTTATAGCCAGTGTAACACCGTTTACAAGGTAAAACTGGACAAAGAAATAAGTAATTTTCAATCTATCAAGTGCCCAGGGGTTAGGTAGGAAACTCACTAAACACATAAGGCAGCCGTCAATCCAGCTATGAAACATCAAATAACATTTGGCTATTACATGCCCTTTAAACTTCAAGTAAATACTTTCAGTTATATACATTTCCATTCCAGCCAATAGGGCAGAGAAACTCATGAGATCCTGTCCATATTAAAATGTTAATATTCTGAAAACAAAGTGAGATGTGAGACCTTCAGGGGCACACATCAAAATCTTACGGTGTACAGTATACTGTCTCCTTTGATTTGATTCGGCAATGGTACTTTTACAGTAAAAACAGTAGGGGGAGATGCAACTCTCTTTTGTCACAATGCAGGGAGAGTTAGAGAAATAATTAATTATTATGAGTGATTGCAGATACATGATGCAGGTACCTTTAAAAACAGTGTCATAAAAGAGCATCCAGCATAGATGACAGACTGTCAGGAGGGTTACACACTTACAATGAAACATGAGCAGATTTCTCTGGGATGACAGGCAGATATATACAGCAACAAGACATTTTGACACCTACAGTACCTTTTTTCCTGCAGAAATAAAGTTTTTAATAAACAATAGATTCTACTAATCCAGGTAGATGGAAGTTATCTTTAATGTTTATTTTAAACCTAAAGCTAAGGTTGGTAATCTTCAAAACATTTTTTGTCATATTTGGTGAATTTTCATTACATCCCGACAGCAATCATTAAATCAAATGCTCTGACAGAAAAAAAGGAAAAAAATCAGGTATCTGTGGCTGTCGCAGGACTGTAATAAACCCGTCCAATCCATGGATGTATAAAGAGAACTGGATACAGCGTTCATTCTTATGAAAGTTGCTCTGTGGCGCATGACGACAAAATGGCTTGACTGCTGAGTGGTAAAATTACCCGGATCTTCTGGTGATCTTCCGCATCCATTGAGCCAATGGAGCAAGGGCACTAGTTTTTCCTTTAACCCCGCCTCCCAGCCCTCTGTCCAGCCTCGGTCTGGGTGCTTATTCACAGGAACGGAGGAGGGGAAATAACTCTGGACTCGGCTATTAGTGCATTTTACAACTTTTAGGACCTAATGATTTAAATAAAGGCTATTCAAGTGTTCATACTGGGAAGTTAATTTACCTAAAAAAAAAGAGTATCTGCCGAGTTATAGACGTCTCTTTCCCAACGTAAGTCTATGGGAAAAAGTCTTGTTGTGCCCAATGGCATCACGTGACCGACAAGGAAGTCGTAATTCCACCGTTTGGCCACTACGAAAATTTGCTCAAAGCCGGGTGCTCTTCCTGGGGGATTGCTCTGATCATTTCATTCGAGCCGAATGAAATGATTGGATGAATGAAATGATTGGATGGGCTGCCTGCCTGTCTACCTGCGCGCACTCTGCCTGTGCACTCATTGCGCGTCACTGGATTCTTCCACAAGCTGCTAGCTTGATAGCTGTGAGTGTTAACAATAGCCATGTTTGTTGTTTACATTCATAATGATAATCTTGGGGGAGTGGCTTTGGAGGGAGGCCTGAAGGGACGAGCTGTCAGTGTTGCCGACTTGCCAACCTTCTCGCTACATTTAGCAACATTTTGGTGCTAATGCTGCTTTCATTGAATAAGAGCTGGCAACACTGGGCTGCATTTTTCAGTTGGATAATTTTTAAAATCTAGCGTACTCTTGCTAGTTTCTCAAGATTACCAACCCTAGCTTTAATGGAGCTGGATATGGACCTTCTGGACGACAAGATATCCACGTACTCAATAATAATAAGACTATAAAGTATTTGCAACTTTCATTTGTCCTCGTCTTTCAAGGGTGCACTCGTTATTTGGACTCAATATTTTGCTGAAAAATGATCACTGAAGACTTATTTAGATTTCCAGATATTATTAATAAGACTCCTAACCTTTCCATCACCCTTTCTGCCAGCATGGTCTCAGTTAAATGAGGCCATTGCTCTCTTTAAGTTTTGCCTAATTTGAACTAGAGGCAGTTTTTCCCAGTACTCATTATATTCATGTGCATATATTGGACACTTTTGAAAAGGCCAAAGTACAATCCAATTACAGTCATTCCTGTTTTTCTTGCAAAACACAGTAAACTTCCAGAAAAGTAAAATTAGTTCACAGACAAATCAATGGCTTGATTCACACTCCTCCGCCGCAAGAATATATCCTAACGTTACACACTCGTAACTTTGTTGTTCTCCCCCAGTGGCCCCCTGGCAGAGAGAAAGTGTTTCTGCTGGGAGTACAAAGGAAGACTCTGGGACACCAGGCGTCAAGCCACCACTGTCACTGTAGACTGGGTGCCAATTCCCCTGCATCCGAAATGTTATCTCTGGTGCCAGCTGTAAATTGTGGTGATACAGTTATACTGCTCGGCTTTGAACTCTTTACTTTTCTCCTTGCGGGCGTTGGACATTTGCAATGGAAGGAGCGTCCTCAAAGACACTAGGACTTTCAGGACAAAAAACAAGCCAAAATGAATACACGTGCAGACCAGCAAGAATGTAGCTGCATACACCAGCATAACATTTCTGGTGAAAGACATTTAAAAAAGTGTTTTTACAGGAAATACTTTAAGCAGTGATGGCTTGCAGTGATGTAATGTAACTAAGTACATTTACACAAGTACTATACTTAAGTACAATTTGTATTTGTACTTTACTTGAGTATTTCACATCTCAGAGGGATGCACTACATGTATCTGCCAATTTTAGTTACTTTACAGATTTATATTTTGTATTAATAATCTGAATCAATTAATACATTATGATATTTTATTGTAGATTAAGCTTCCCAGCAGTTAAGTATTTAAAGGTTGCCACCACACCATAACCAGTTGTAATATTAATGTGATGCGTACAATAATGCCTCAATAATTATAATCTAATAAAATATATAT
>CAKAKR010009488.1:56255-80055 GCA_916700685.1 Adelosebastes latens | reverse complement strand
TGACGGGAAAACATTGCCAAACACTGATGCACATTTCTCCAAAGTCTTCTATTTCTTGTTTGTGACCAAAATGAGTCAATTCAGGTCAGAAACGAATAAACCCTGCAGTAATTATGTTGAATCTTGTCTGCAAATGCAGTTTTGAA
This sequence comes from Adelosebastes latens, assembly GCA_916700685.1. Taxonomy (NCBI): domain Eukaryota; kingdom Metazoa; phylum Chordata; class Actinopteri; order Perciformes; family Sebastidae; genus Adelosebastes; species Adelosebastes latens. The sequence continues at coordinate 79,909 of CAKAKR010009488.1, read as the reverse complement.
GTCAAGTGTAGTAATTTAGATACTTAATTTGTGTGTAGTTAGCAACACTTTCATTCAATATTCAGGGCAATAAAACAAAGTTTTAATTCAGTTCGACAAGCTAATGGAAAAGTTGAAGTGACTCTGGTAGTTACATATTTCCTGTGAGTTTACCTGACCTTTGGGTTTGCTGTTGCCCAATTATTTTGAAATGTTCCTCCAAAAATAGAGGCAGGAATAAAACTAAGCACGTCTGCAAGAGCATTCACCGTTTGAAAGATAATACGCTTTAAAAAAAAAAAGATAAATACTGTGATCTACGCTCATTTTCTTTGATTATGCAGTTCTACTTGAACAGACTTTAAAATAAGGGGAAGTTAAGTTTGCAGCACAGAAGTTAGCAAAAGGTCATATAAGGCTGAAATACTGTACTGTGGGAAATGTTAAACAGAATATGGAACTGCTGAGGTAGAGAAATATTATTTACTTTGATGCCATCTAATACTCCACTGTGTAACAGCTTAAACATACAGTTTAGTCGGAGGTAAGACGAGGACACAGAATCAGAAGGTAGCTGCATTTTGTCCTCATTTCACTTGATCAGCTAAATCCACACAATCTGTATGACTGTTTACGGAATGAGGGTTGCTGTATATAGAATAGATGCAGAACAAATAAAGTTAATTCTCTCTGCAAATCGCCATTTTCAGTGAGCAGTCCCATAAAGATGTTCTCCGAAATTACTGAGGAGGCGTTTTATTTTCTGTATACCGGTCTTCCACTATTTCCACCTAGCAGTTTATAACACATGCACACAATGAATTCAATTTGCATGTTTGCACATTCATTAGCTGGTAAAATGCCTAGAAATGCAGTTTAATTAGTCATCGTATGGCACTTATAATGCACTGCCATGTAGACAGATGCAATATGTGTGTGTGTATATACTGTATATGCATGCATTAATTTCCCAAAATGCAGAAAAAGGGCACTTCCAACCCCATCTCATGGGAAAGCCTATCCATAGTATAGACATTGAATGTGTCATGAGAAGGCTTTTTTGCTTTTTTGCGTGTCATATTTACGCCACGGAATAAAACTAAGGAAAGAGCTGCAGTTAGGTTTAGGCAACAAAACCACTCCCTTAGGTTTAGGCTACATAACCACTTAGCAAGGCTCAGGAAAAACATCATGGTTGGGCTTAAAATAAGTAGGTAAACAACGTAAAAGAAGTGCGGAAAACACGTCACTAACGTTACTTCAAAATTGGGACACCAGTCTCGAACACCGGTCTCCTGATTGAAAGTCCTGTGTTTTTTGGACCCATCCACCGCCTCTCCCGCCCTCACGTTCCTATTCTACGTCACTAGCTCTGAGTGTAGCATATTCCTGCGGCTGCGTTTACATTACAGTCGCTACATTCAACATGGGGCACAAACCACACGCAAAAAACATGAAAAGCGTTCTTTTTGCATGGGAAATGACTTGTGATTACCGTGCTATTCATATTCCATTTAGTGCGACCGAGCTGGCACTTCAGGTACTTTGGGGAATTATATTTAATATAATGAGAGTGATGAAGAAGAGGACATTACAGTACAGAAAAGTCTATTGAAATGTGGTTGTGGGATAGAGTGGGTTCACATTATACACAGTCATGCACACATACTGGGTATATGAGAAGAACAAGAAAAAAAAAAAGTGGTTCCAACTAAAAGGTAAGCTAAGGTAAGCTAGGTTAAATGGCCCCTATAGACCGCCTGACTGATTTAAAACTCAAAGGCCACCTGCCTGGCACCCTAGGGCCTGTAATTGCCATCGCTACACTGACAGCTAGAAAATCACACAAGAGAGGGATTATCTTGTGGCAAAGGCTCTTGTGTGCAGCAGAAGCACACGGTTGATTGCGTTAAGGTACCCATGGAGCCCACCCCTGTGGAGGAATTAAATAAAAAAGCCGTGGTAGCTGTACATTGTGTTTTTTAAAGGTGGTTTCAGTTAGAGACTGCTGTTAATCAGCGGTGACAGAAGTTGGAGATCGATACGGATTGGATGGAAGTGGGTTACAGTATGGATTCAGAGTTCAACCGTATATACAGTAGTTGTTTTTAAAAAGACTTCACTAAGCTTTTGAGGACAACAACTGTTGAATAATAAATCAGACTCATTAATAATGACATTGAGGATGCAATCACATTAATATTAGATTACTTATTACATTAAATGTGGTGCTTTTTTAATATGTTACGTGGATTAAGGATCCTCTTTCATATAGCTACAATATATCAGACTGGCAATACGTCAACCAGAGTAGGCTCTAATCACCACGCCCCCTTTTGGGGGAAAACTATCCTGCGTAGACGGCAACAGCGTAAGCAGAGGAAGCTGAAACACGTCTCCAAACTTCTATTATAAACAAACCGCTTTAAATTGATAACGCCATGCAGAAAAGTTGCCGTGTAGTCGGTTGCACCAACAATAAGTGTTGTTCTCCCGCCATGTCCTAAAAAAGATATAATAGACCACCACCGTCGCAAAGGCTGCACTCCCCTTCTCTTAAATCAACCTTCATTTATTAAGGTATCGCAAATATTCAGGTTCAGGCAAGATCGCAAAATAATTATAAAACACGTGTATCAAACAAATGTTTAACGAGATGAATTTTTTTACAAACTTGTCCAAATTACAATCCAAACACACGTCAAATTGCTTTGACATCTATAGAATATTCGGTTTTCTATCCCCCAAAAAGGGGCGGGCCTTGACGTTTTGCGAAGTGCCCGTTTTGCCTGTATGATGTCAGTAACTCCAGACCAATCAGAGCAGTTAATTCTTTTCTTGGGCCTAATTTAACCACAACTGATGCAGTTTATGTTAAAAGAAACTTACCACATCAACTACTTTTTTTTAAGAGCTCCAGTCACTGCACCAAACAGCACCCCCCAAAACCCCCAATTTTGTGTCAAAAGTAAGATGTTATTGAGCATCACCATCAATGCTACCTCAAATTTTCAAATTGCCAATCCAGTGTCCATATCCATCACATTGAAATCTCTGACTCACCCAGCTATTTTGAAAGTGGTGCTACACATGAACAACAAAAAAACACCTGATTTTGTCATCTATTCAATTTGGCTCACAACAATTTGTGCACTTACAGTCGTCTCCCTGCTCTCACTCCTGAACCTCTTTAAGGTCGCAGCCAAACTGCACTCACATAAATCTGAAGTTCAATTCCCCGCCCCACTCCAAAGCAAGCCCAGCATTACATAATTTGCAACCTAGATAAAGATAAGACTGATAAACAGGAAGAGTGTACCAGACTAACAGCACCAACTACAGCACACAGTGCAGGAGGAATGTAATTTAATGTGAAATGTGTTCCCTGGCTGTCCACCTGAAGAGGCTGAGGTGGTAAAGCTGTGTCACTCTGCCACTGTCTGAACATTCCACCTCATAATCCCCATCTTTCTTTGCAATGTTTCCACAAAGGATCCTTAGAACTGGACTAGCGATTTGAGGCTGAAATATGGTAGCAATGCAAGCTGGGAAAATGATCTCAGTTGAGGCCGTACTGGCATTCTTGAGCCTGGAGCAACTTCCCCCATTACAGAATTTTGCTTCAAGGCGGTACTGCTGAATTTACATTTTAGTGCTTGGATGAAATCCAAAACACCAAAAGGCCTTTCTGCTGAAGAGATGATCTAAAGGTAAAGATCCTGTGAAGGTCTGGTGTACTTTCCTCACTGGGAATATATAGAGAACCATTTTAGCAGAATTTATGCAAAAAAAATATATAAATTCTGGATGCCAATGGGTTTTATTAAACTCTTCACCGGGCCAGTTGTGAGGAATTGATGACCGTGAAGCTTCCGACTTGGAAAATAATTTGAGGAAGTTCTTAAAATTTCAGACACAGCAGAAGGCCGAATTCATAATACAAAGTGAAATGAATGGAAACTTGTCCAACTATTGGGGAACCAAATTCTGTGGAATCATTTCAGTCCTGTTTTCTAGGGTGGTGGATTTAAAAAAAAAAAAAGTCACATCTATATGCTGTAGTTTTGATTTTGTGGAAATGGAACCTCTGGAACGTGACCTACGCCAGCTTTAATCAAATGTTGACCAACCTCAGAGTAAATAAACCCAAAGACAAATTACATTTGTGACTGGCATTAATTAAGCTCCCTGCTTTGTGTCTGTGTCTAAACTTTGGACCCAGGATCAGTCGGTATTGGCTTTTCCCGCATAAATATAATGATTGCACTGATCTTTCGAAAGGAATAAATAATGCATGAAAGCAACAAATGCCAGTTGTATTTTCATAATCATCTGAAAAATGACATTTATGCAATAATACAAAAATCCATTAGCTACAAATTGAAATGCATTAACAAGCTAGAAATGGTATTTTCCAGCAATTCACACTGACCTTTCCATTGTGTTATTGTACACATTCCCTTTATACATTTTTAGCTTTATACTGTGGGACCATAGGACCAGGGTTAAAGTCTGGATTCCTTAACAATTTCTTTATGAAATTCCTTACTTGTACACATCACGGTATATAAAAATAAAAGGATGAATAAGAATTATCAAGTGGCTTCAAGAAAATGTAAAGAAATGCTGGTAGCAAATGAGCAATACAGTGCCAGTGCATGAAGAGAAGAAATATGTCAACATTCTCAGGAATGATCTTAGACCGCTCTGCTCAGATGTGGAAACAACCTCTCCGATGGGGTTGATGATGCGTGCACACATATTCATTTGGCTGACAGATCGGAAAAGGAATGGGGAAAGTGGACCTATTCTTCAACCACCACCTGGCAGAGCCTTCGGTCATAGATATGGAAGGCAAATTCCTGTAGACCTGCAGCTCTTGCATCACATTCTTACGACTCAAGCCTCTCTCTGCTGATCGTGTTTCTTCGTCTTTTCAAAAGCTTCTTCAAGGGTGACATTTTATTTCTCTTGGAGAATGTCTGAAATGGAATAAAAAAAATGTCCTACCCCATTAAGAAGATTCCAGAGGCGTTATATCCCAGCACAAAAACGTAAATATCTGGGACCATTTCATGCTGCTGTTGAGTGACACCAGTCATCTCTTGCATGGCCTCACTGTTTGCCAGCTCCATTTATTATACCCCCGCGACAACGTAGTCGATCTATAAGCTTCTTCTGTAGGCTATAGTAATTATTAAAAAAATACAAATACACAAACAGTAGACCGGGCGCCGCTGCCGTGTGCCGCTTTTTTAGTCCTCTGTCCAAAAGTAAAAATTTAGTTTGATGTATCATTTCCAAAATTCACAACATGTTTTTATAATGAAATATTCTGCTTCAATCCATATTTGTTGGCGTTTAGCCTAGCACTTGTTCTTGCTTTTTATCAAAATGCAACGGCAAACAGGGCTTGTTTCAAAACTGGTTGCCATTTGTTCAAAGGTAATGAAAATGTTAGGCCGTGTAGAGTTATTTTTAGCATTATTATTGGATCTAGAGATGGAAAATCTTGGAATCACTAGCATGAAGTTGTTCCTTTTTCATTTCCAACAGCTCTGCAGTTCTCAGTCATAACCAGGATGCAGTAATGAAATCGAACAACATGTCCTCAAACAATTGTTCGTATGATATCTTACGAAAAGTTATTGCTTATTTTTCCTAAGTTTCCCTTATAAGAAAAGATTGTGGTTTGGGTTAAAATAACTACGGACTGGGCGTTACTTAAGTACGGAAGTTACGTGACAAATAAATCAAGATTCGGGTTACACAAAGGATACAAACAGCGGTCTGCTGGGCAAAAGTCTGGTGTTTTTTGACCCACCCCGACCTCTTCCCTCGCTTTTTATACTTCCTAGTTCACGATTAAATGTATTACATACAAATTGACCTCATGTGATGTAAACAAATTACAGTGTATTACTTTTTGTAGGTATAGCTACAAACATTGTATGAACCTGAATAGAATCTCTATACCAATTTGAGTATGGCTTCTACGGCTTCTATGGGATGCTCTGACTTTAACAGATTTACTGCCAAACATGTCCCGTAATATGCATGCACATTTTTGCAAGCACTCTTTTTACATACAAGGACCCACATGAATGCTAGACATCAGAATTCTGTATTCATAAATTTCAGATCATTTCCATCTAATGACATTTATAGGTGCTGAATGACGGGATAACACAGGCAGGAATGAATAAGTCCATTCAGGGAGCAGCAGCAGAGGGTAATTTCCCCTCAGTGCATGGAAATCATATAATGGCCAGGTGTATAATCACCATTATGTTGGTAAGTTAGGCTTTTCTATGGAGACGGACACCTCGCACGAGTTGACCGGAGCACTCGGCTCTATTCCCTCTCCTTGTGTAATTGGAACTTCTCCAGCTCTTGATATCTGATCCTGGAGGGTGCTTAGCCTGCGCACAGACCCAGCAATCAGCAGTCACATATTAGTTTGTGATAATACACCATGGGAGATAGTAAATGGATTAGAACGATGTAAATCAGTGAAAATGCAGGACCAGAATCTGTTTTTGTCAAGGTCACCATATCTTTTGTCTTTGCAGATATCAGACTAATGGTGATGTCTGTTCTGTCGTTTGCTACATGTGTAAAAAAGGAAGCCTTTTAATAAGTCCTCCTGTATCTACTCAGAACTGGGTATTGACTGGCATTGTGTTTTTGGTTAAACATGACCAACAGAGTTTTCCATGGAAGCAGCATGAATGTGTTTGCGTTCATACTTTCACTCAAACAGAGTTGTCAGGCAGCAAAAGACTACAGTATGTTTAATTTATAATGTTTACAAGGCTACAATATTCATTTCCCAATTTCAGCACAGTAGTGGGAATCAAACGGTCGCACATCATGTTCAGCACTTTGCAGCATTAGAGCAGTCATTATTTTACGGTGTGATGAGTAAGAAGAATGCTACCTGCGCATTAGTACAAAATCTTAAAGTACACTGGATGTCATGGTGCACTGCCCCGGGACAATATTTGTAGCTCATTAGTTATTGCCAATCAATGAAAGCTATATTTCATTCAAGCAACGTATACTCATACAGTGGTTCGTGTGATATCTTACGAAAAGTAAGCACCCATTTTCCGTCCGTTTTCCTACGAATGTCCAACAACGTGATACATTTGTCAATTTCCGCTTGTTACATACATACATACAGTCTTTTCAAAATAAACTTCTGTCTTCACAGGAAACAACTTGGTTAGGTTTAGGCAACTAAACTACTTAGTTAGGTTTAGGAAAAGATTAATATAACGTGACACAAACTACTTAGTTAGGTTTAGGAAAATATCGTGGTTTGGCTTAATATATCTCCGGAAGTGGCGTAACTTAAGCATGGAAGTTACGTGACAAATAAATCAACGTTGACTTCTGGTTTCACACGAGTACAAACACTGGTTTCCTGCGCAAAAGTCCAGTGTTTTTTGACTCAACCAACCACCCCGACCTCCTCCCTATGCGTCACTTTTTTTTTAGGCTGAACAATTTTTAAAATGTTTTTATTATTTTTACTGATATTGCAATTGCAATTGTTTTGCGATACTACAAGGAATAATCATTTACATAATTATTCTCATTTTCATTGAAAAACATATTAAAATGATTATGGTGTGATTTTTGCGGAGATCTGCACCAATCTTAAGTGTGTAAAACATTATATGTAGGCCAGGACATCTCTGCTGCTCCACAATATTTAATTTAAAATGGTATTTTGACACACATTTCGCCTGGAACAAATATTGCGATTTTAGCAAATACTACGATTTGAAAATTGCAGAACGCCATATTGTCATCTTGATAAAATTTTGATTAATTTTACAGCCCTACTTTTTATTCTTCCTCCTTCACGATTACGTGGATTACATACAAATCGATTTTGTGCGCTATATATATACGAATTACAGTGTTACTTTTCGTAGGTATAGCTATGAACGATGCATGAGAACAGCCTGATTTAAGATACCCTGCATGACGATGTGACTCTGACTAAAGTCTGGACATTGATGGCAATACAAAATTGCAGCTATTTGTTGTGATGAGTGTGGAAGGAAATGCCCAAAAGCAATACCCAATACCAAAGTTCCAATTGGACCAATATGTCAGATCTATCTAGTGATGGACACCTTTTCCCATCCCATTTGACCTGATAAAATGGGATTATTTTTCCTCATATTTCCTAAAGCTGTATTAAATCAATAACCAGTTTGATGTGGTGGCAATAAATTGGAATTATCTGCTGGTATTATGTGCCCAAGTGTGCAGGGCCAGCTCACCTCAGGTCCATCCGAGCCCGCCGGTTTGTCAGCTGCTTTTCTCTGGAGATGCTAAATGTTCACGGATAATTCAATTTAGACTCAAGGGCACTGAAATATAAAAGGCACTTGAGGCCACTTATGTCATTGTTACACAGCCAACTAATGCGGATCTTAACAAATGTACTGCACGGACAGAGATGGATTTCAATTACCTAGGGGAATATTCCGAAATGGCCCTTTGTAAGGACGTCACATAGGGACAAAATGGGTGTGCTGAAGCATTTTCTGTGACTTTAAGAATGTCATAAGGGCACGAGTTGGGGCAAGGAAACACATTTGTCAGGATGGCTTTGACTCTTCTGTCTTCTCTTCTTTTTTTAACTTTTTATCTATATCAATTAAACCATACATGGGCTATGTACTGCAAGATACAAAATCATTGCATCATACAATATCAATAAATAAGACAAAGGACTTTCCATAACATAATTATCATATGTAAATCTAAAAGCAATATTTTTATGTGAGGGGATTTATAAATAAATAAATACATTAAAAAAGAAAAGAGAAAAAAAATGTAAAATATAGAAAAGTAAAGAAAATATATATAAGACAAAGAACGTGCTGTAACATAATTATCATATGTAAACCCATAAGCAGTATTTTTATGTGAGGGGAAGTATAAATAAATAAATAAATGAAAAAAGAAGAAAAAAAATATAAAAAGAACATGCAGTAACATAATTATCATATGTAAACCCATAAGCAATATTTTTATGTGAGGGGAAGTATAAATAAATAAATAAATGAAAAAAGAAAAAAAATATAAGAAGAACATGCAGTAACATAATTATCATATGTAAATCCATAAGCAATATTTTTTTATGTGAGGGGAAATATAAATAAATAAAATAAAATCAAAAAAGAGAAGAAAAAAATAAATATATAACACATTAAAAAAACAAAAAAGGCATGATGAAGCAATTTCTTTCCTTTGAATCCCTGACTGAGCCCCCGTTGTAAATGCACGCCACATGACAGCCATCAAAGGCCTATCATTGAAGCATCATTGGCCGTCTCAGCCCCTCATTCACATAAATGCCATCAAAATGCATCTGCTGGATGAAAGTACTACAGCTCTGTGGAGAGATGGAGGTGAAAGAAATACATAAATGCAGATCTCTGGTATGAAATGTGTATCACATGCACGGTGAATTGGAATAAATTGCATCAAAGTCCTACTGTGTATTCACTTCAGTGGGGGGGGAAAGGATGGACATGGTGGTCATCATCACAGCAGGATGTAAAGAAAACCACTCCAGGGGGGTTCAGGATGAGGCTTGTTTGAAAAGGAAAAAAACCCCTTTAGCTAAATTAAAGTATCCCTCCCAAGAGGTGCGGATGCGGCGTGAAATTTAATTACAATTCTTGCTGTCTCCATTGAATTATTTTCACTTGCGCGCACTTGTAATCAAAATAAATAAGAAAAAGAATAAAAGGACCCCTCGCCGAGGTTCTCCGCAGGAAGCATGTCTGCAGTCGTTCTTCTCGCTGACATTCTTTACAGCGGGAAAAACTTAATGAATTATTTTTTTTGCCCCCTTGTATCTCCCACCCTTTGAAGAAGAAAAAAAAGTTTAATTGACACTCTGTCTCACCTTCCCCTCAAAGAGGACGCAGCATGTTCGTTCTCAGGGGAGTCTCGCATTAAACGAGACGGAACAAAAGGTGGGGGGAAATTCACATTCTGCAGGTGAATGTATCTAAGCATCGCCAAAAAAAATCCTTCAAGAGGCATAATTGGTGCAAAGAAAATAGTTGAAAGTTTTCTTACAGAATGCAAAATTACCTCAGAGTCTTAACCTCGAGGCACCCCGCGGATGAGTCCGAGGTGACTCAAAAAGTGTCCTTAGAAGCTGCGTAGAATAATTATATCCAAGACACTTACGGGAATGAAAACAGGACATCACTGATGGGTGATGATCCTTATATTATGAGCGTGGAGACCGGCTGATCCTCTGTGGGCTAATGTCAAGAGACGCCGCTCTAGCCTTAGCAGCTACGCCAATCTAATATATGCAAATAATTAATCAGCCCGGTCTCTCTTGATCTCATTCTAACAAGTTGCTTTTGACACACTTCCCAAACGAGTCCATTAACGCACTTACCTCAAAATCATTTTCAGCGATGTTGACGTTTTTTTTTTTTTTTGCATGAAAAGTTTCAACCTGAGCTACTCTCACTCTCTGGCGGGGGACTTTTTTCTTCTCGCCAGGCCGACTATACTCACACGAGGGCCCACCGCAAACACACACACATGCTTCCCCTCACACCGAGGCAGAAAATGATCCCATGTCCTGCAGCATTAGCATCACCACGGACGTCAATCACTTGCGAGGGAGCACGAACACACTGGAAATGCTCCATCACAGCTTCCCCGCAACATAGAAATGTCCAGTCTCATTTCAGCAACATCAATAACAATCCCGCGCTACTGTCATTAGTGCTAATATAAATCAACAAGAAAAAGCTCATTTTAGACGCTACTCCCTTGTTAGATGCCAGAACTGGAGTTGCATAATGAGAGGCAGCGATTCTGTCAGGCATTTCACATTAAATACGTCCATGGTGTTGTACATTAATTACAAATTTCATTACATTCCCAGGTATAGAATTGTCGTTATGATAAATGTAAAATATGTTCCAGTACTTGCAGGACTTTGCAGCACCGTTCCAAATCTGGGGAATTAATTATTGATGTTCTTAGATGTATATCGCAAATTAATCTCCCCTACCTGTCCACTTACTTTATTTAGGCTTCAATCCAGTGATAATCTTCCTCAGCCTTATCAACAACAGCAGTGAATGTAAGCTGCTTCGTCAGCTGGGAACGTTGTTGTTCTTAAAAGCCGGGTCAATCATCAAACACTAGTAGGTCAGACGTTGGTGTATAAATCCTTTGATATGTGTGTTCTAGAAAGATCAACAGCTAAATTAAATCAAATCAAATCAATTTTTTTTTATATAGTAGATAGGCAAAGGTCATATTTGAGAAAAACATTAAAAAAGATAATATAAGATAAGAAGGTATTACATGTATAAAATATATAAGATAAAACATAATATAAAAAGGTATTACATTGATAAAACATAAGGGAAAAACATATAAGATAAGACGTTACATATGTAAAATATATAAAAAAAAAATGTAAAATAAGAAGGTATTACACATATAAAACATATAAGAGAAAAACATATAAGAAGGTATTACATATATAAACATATAGTGAAAAACATACACGAAAATAACTATTACATATATAAAACATATAAGATAAGAAGGTATTACATATGTAAAATATGTCAGATAAAAACATATAACATAAGAAGGTATTGCATATATAAAACATATAAGAGAAAAACATATAAGATGAAACGTATACAATAAAAACATATAAGAAGGTATTACGTATATAACACATATAAGAGAAAACATATAAGACAAGAAGGTATTACATATATAAAACATATGAAAAAAACATAAAATAAGAAGGTTTTACATTACAATAAAAGGGGAATAAGATAAGAAGGCATTATAATTATAAAAAATGTAATAATAACAATATTAGAACTGATTCTAAAGTAAGTTTTACCCATTAACACACTAAACACAACTAAAGCTTGCGAAAAAAGATGTTTTGAGTCTGCTTTTTAAAGAAGTCACTGTTGTAGCAGACCTTAGTTAAAGTTGTGTATTGATCAAACTGATTAAAAGACATATCCTGTATAATAAATTATATGTAAGCAGTTATGTGGCTGCAAAAAATGTTGTACAAACGCAAATTCTGACTGCTATTTTAATGTGAAGAAAATACTAATAAAATATAGCTCTCAAAAAAGTGAAATGAGAAATTGTAATAGAAAAAAAGCAACATAATGGATTGCAGATCAATCACATCCCTAATATTCCTGAATGACTTTGCCTCCCATCACTGCATGGAAATCCACAGAGGGTACGGTACACCAAATAGAGATGGTCATCTGGGAACAAGATGATAATTGATCACAACGATTATGAATTGTACGGCTCGGAAAATCAGTCAAAGCGTGACAGCGGACCAGCTGTGTGGCTGTTTCCTGATATAAAAAGAACAGTTTATTTCCACTAGAGAGACAGAAAGAGAGAAACAGAGAGGGGAGGCGTGGAGGATGGGATGGAAAATCCACTATTTTGCTTTCCCCCAGCTGCCTCAGCTGGGCTTTACAAGCTGCAGCTGGTATAGTTGATCAAAGCGCGTTATTATTATAAAACATGTTTTAGGAAGCAAATGCAAACAAAGGCATACCCAGGCAATTGATCTGTCATTTCACAGTACAGTATGTGGTCTGTTTATGCAAACGGAGAACATCCAGTGAAGAAATAGGTGATGGAAAATGACTGTTCGGGGTGAAAGGGACAGGTACATGCTGGTGTTCTAAAAACAATTGGAAGTTAATCATAGATTTGGCTAGCATAACAATGGAGGCAATTATTATTCTTGTCATAACTCAGTCAAATCTGAAGACACATACAAGATTCACATATTTTTAGATGCAGTTAGACTTGCACTATCGTAGGATATCATTATCTCTGATGTCCATTTGGAATAAACATCCAGAAAACGGCTTGGAAATCACAGAAAGAAACGCTCTTCATATCTCCAGAACTTGCCTGAGAATCATCCCATTTTTAGGTTTTCTTCAGTGTCAAAGTAATCCGGCGATAGTTATCTCTGCATCCATGGGTACATTGCAAAGAGGAACTACTAATGGCTAATTCGGCATACTGAAATGGTGCCAATTTGCCAAAATGTGAAAATATAGGCTACAAAAAAACAAAAAGGGCTCAAGTTATAACCTTAGTTACTGTACATCTCTTAAGGCCTTTACACACCCGTGGCGTTTTTTCATGCTATTACTTCGCATCTTAATATATTTTTTTTAACTGTTGTTTTTATTATGAAAACTTTAATACAGAACGCGAATATTAAGCGACGAAAAAGTGTCAATTCTTTTCAGAACGAGGTCATTTTTGCGGAGCTTTCGCGCCGCGAATAAAGGCATCAACCAATCAAATTGGGGGGAATGGGTTGAGTCGCGCTTATATTTATGAAACAACAAATCAAAAGCTCCATAGTCCAAACCAAGACAGCAAACATTACTCCTTTCAACCTTGACAAAGGCAGCGAGTATTTCGCATTTTCGTGACGTTTATTCGTCACGCCCATGGTGTGTAAAGGCCTTTACTGTTGATCTGAGAATGGAAAATCTTGGAATCACTAGCATGAAGTCGTCCCTCTATTTGCATTTCCTACAGTTCTGCAGTTCTCAGTCAAGATGCAGCAATGACATGCAAATGACGAAACTCTAGAGAGGTGGTTAAGGTTAGGCATTGACCTTGAATGGTAAAGGTCGAATAATATCGATGAAGTCGATTTACTTGCATTATTCTTGCACTTTTTGGAGTTGTACCCACTAGGTTGTAAGTCGCTTTAGATTAAAGCATGCAGCTAAATATAATGCAAAACCCACAACGTTTTGCACTATAAATATATTTTTTGACACCTAGAGTAGACACAGGGTGTTGAAGTGGGTGCAGTTGTCTCAGTTTTGCCTGAGGGGGGACCCACAGTGTCAGACTTTGAACACCCTAGACCCATTTATTGATGTTCAGGGTCACAGCTGCACTGCAGGCTATCCCGACATGCATTGTTCAGGAGCAAAGGAAACACCCCGGAGAGGTCGCCAGCCAGCAGACAGACACCTACGGGCAGTTATGAGTTTCAACTTGTTCCGACCTTCTTGTCCTTGGGAGGAACTACACAAACTTAGGGGAGAGTGTGCACACTCCTTACAGAAAGACCCAGCTGGATTCAAAACCTCGCTGTGAGGCGACAGCGCTGAACGCCGTGCCGCTGTGCTGCGCAGTGTTAAAACATTGATGGGAAATTTAAGAAGTCATAGAGAAGTACAAAATGTCAAACACAATAATTATTGCTCTGCATGGCGGTGACAGGAAGACACGCTGCGCTACAATCTGCAAGACAGCTGACTCTGGAACCTGCCTGAGCCAGAGATCGATCCCTGGCATTACCCGCTTCTTGAATGCAATCTCTCCATGCCTTTTGGCCCCGCTATCCTGTGTGGATGAAGAGAAAATGTGTGGTTTTCCCAATCTTAGAGCAAAAGACAGATGATGGTTGATCGTGACAGGTGTCATATTTCTAGACCCCGAGTTACTCTATTACTATTTTTCCAAAAGCAAAATTCACATGGAATTGTTAGGATTCTAAAATCAATTTTTTCCTCTCACGTCAGCAGATAATGATGCCATGATGTGCATCGATCACATAGACGCCACTCGAGCAGATAACCCCAGAGCCAAATGCGTCACCCTGCGACAGGGGATGCGCCTCGACTCACGCCTCTTTCACAAATCAAGGTGAAAGTGCTCATCTGGAGAGAAATCTAGGTTAGAATTGCCGTCGACACGCAATGGATCATGGTGCGAGACAAACGAAACATCTGCCGGGGCGAAGGGATTTAAAGCGATCTGTCATGCCATATCGGCGAGCTTTACATCATGTGCTTTTGTGTGCAGGGTGGGGGTGCTTTGTCACGGGAAGGGCATATGTGCGATTACACTTACAGTACATTAAATGTAATTGCAATGGTAAACAGATCAGATTGATATCCAACGCTATAGGATTAGTCATTAAATGCATGTATTTATAGGTTTTATTTTATTTTATATTATTTGACATTTTAAATAGCTAGTTGCAGATATACAGTAGCCATTCAGAATCATATTAAGAATACCAATTTATTAAGTGAGGTCTAATTGTACACAAACTGACTATGTATAGTCTTGTTCTTGCATGTTGCTATGGCGATCTCAGCAACATTCAAATTTGGTTGCGTCCCACTTTCCTTAATGGGGCAAGATGCTGCAAAGAGTACCTGTTATTTATTATTGGTGATGCTGTAAATGTAAACTATTGACTTTTCCAAATGTTGTAATGAAGAGGCCACTTAATGGCTATCTGTCTATATGTGTCAGCCCTCAAGACCTGTTCAGCATGTACCCTACCTCTCGTACCAGTGAGCGCTGAGATTGGACCCTGCAAAAGATAAGCGAGAATTAATTGAAAAATAGGTGGAACTGGTTGAGAAATGCTTAGGATTGCACTCACCCTGGGATGTCCGTGAGAATGCACTAGGCAGGAGACGGGTTGGAGATTTTACCATTTAGTGATTGATTTCTCCTTAATACAGCATGTATCAAATGAAGGTGTGGTCTGAAACACATAGGGGATAAAATATACATACAGCAGGTTATTAATAACCACCAACAATATAACTAGGCTTTGCTGATAATGTATACAGGGCTTAACAGTGAAGGTCTGACACTGATAAAGGTGCTAACAATGGAAACACTAACAGCAATAATAATCCAACTAGTAGTCCCATTGTTAAAATGCACTACAACTACACTCATATCAATACTAGGTCTGTCAAAGCTAACGCATAAACACATATTCGTTTTAACGCCACTTATTTCTTTAACGTATTAATGCAATTTGCGATATTTAGGTTGTAGCTGGCTCAGTTTTAAAGATAACGCTATTGTATGAAAACCTAAGGACTCCATTGGTACCAACCATGTCATACTAGCTTGTCGGAAAGGAGGCTAAATAACGCTCCAAAATATTGGCTCTTGTTGTGGCACTCCAGCGACGTTTTTCGGAAACTTGCCTTTGAAAAACAACCCAGTTTTATCCACCTTGCTCTCAAACTTTCGGCATTGTTGGAGTTTCACCCACATCCTCTAACGCCACCCAACTAACATTTGCCATTTCCTCGCCAGTGCCCGATCAGTGCTGCGTATGTGCAACTCTCAACAGAGATGGGAAGGAAGCGAGATGGCTCACTCCTTAGCTACTTCCATCATCAGCTCCAGAAAAAAAACAATGTGTTTAATTCTTTTCTTACCACTTGCCGTTGGGCAATCCTTATTGTTGAGCACTGACTAATGTAACACTACCAAATCTATCTTTAAGAGTCCTTGGATTGAAACCTAAATAGAATGACTTCTGACCTCAGCATTATTTCCACACCACTGTGCTCACAAAACCACTAAGGTTTACTCCCAGGGATGAAAAAACAAAGGTTGCCACACAAGAGTGGTGCACCTGGGGGCCGTTTTCATTGTGCTGTTGTGCGGCGTCTTCCCCTTCTTACCTTTTTATGTTCCCTCATGAATCCCTTATGTGCTCTCAGGAGCACAATCAAGAGAGCCTTCTGGGCATTTCCCAATGATGTATAGTCCTGGAGAAGTGCAGAGGCGAGGTATCTGCGATACGTGATGAGGTGTTGTGATACGACTAAACAAGTCCAAGGTCGTCCATTGGTGATTAAGAGACGC
This sequence comes from Adelosebastes latens, assembly GCA_916700685.1. NCBI lineage: Eukaryota > Metazoa > Chordata > Actinopteri > Perciformes > Sebastidae > Adelosebastes > Adelosebastes latens. The sequence continues at coordinate 63,184 of CAKAKR010009488.1, read as the reverse complement.
CGTCGGCTGAAGCTCGAGATTCTATTCAAGGTTTTCTTTAAATAGTTGTCGACTAATGGCAAATCAATAACCGAGCGGGGGGATGATTAAACATTCCGTCTTTGACTAATGACATTAAGGCCTGAGCTCCTCGTGGCATTAACGCTCCATACCCTCAGAAATACACCTGGAAGATTTGTACCTCAAACAAACAAAAAAAAAAATTGAAGCAGAGCATGTATCTGCAATCGCAGCGCGTGAGAGGAGCAGGGCTAAAGGTGCAGCAGATCAGTCTGCATATAAACGGCTCCATCTATTTTCAATTAAAAGATGCCATCGATTCGGGCCTATTGGTATGCATGGGGAAACAGCAGATGAGTGAGGAGTGTTCCTAGTTGTTTTCGCCGCTGAGAGGAAAGTGAAGGGCGTTCAAGCAAATCGAGCCGCTTTGTACACACACGTCTTAACACAAATTAACCAAATTATAAATAAATTTGTCATACTCAGGGTTGGGATTCCGGATAAAGGGAGATTAAGGGTAGCAACGCGGTAAACAAAGATAATCCCAATGCTCAATAATGCAACTCACCTCCCCTCTCAGAGGATTGAACATATTTGTTGCCACTTATGTACAAATGATCTCCAGAGGCAATCACTCCCAGCGAGCGAGTTAAATGAGCGCTCTCTGAATCAATGTTTCATAATGTTACGCCATGTAATCAAGAGTATTAAATATTCAAGTCGTACTGTTAGTTTGAAAACATTTCAGGAAATAATCGGATAAATCGCCTTAATTCTGACCTGCGCTTGGCAACGGGCCAAAACAGACTACGGTTTAATTTTACTCAGGATAATCATCATTTCCTCAAAGCAATTATCGGTAATGTTATTAAAAAAAAAAAAGCGCTTCACATCCCCGTGAGCACTTGTGTCACTCTAGGTCTCACTCTTTCTCCCACCACATCCCTCTGTTTTGTGATTCCAGCCATCAAGCCCAATCATAATGTACATTTATTAGTGTCAAGTAATGGTAACAAGCATTTAATGGATATGTGCAGCTAAATCATGAATTATTCATCCCGCTAAGACAGCGTTAATGCTTCACCCATCACATTACACAGGATGGAGTAAGTATGGCTGACAACACAATGTAATTATTAACGTTCTCAGTGATTTTCTATGCCAGATTAAGCCGATATATACACAAGGTTTTTCAGCTTGATCCACATGTTTATCCTCAATTTGCAAATTGCTATTCATCACACGGAAGATGTTAACATTTAACGATTACAGCAAGACCTAATTATATAACTAAAGTAATAAATATGAATGTGTGATTCACAGTCATACTTATACGGATTAAGTCGCGCCCTACATTTGTTTGATGCCATTTCAATTTAGTAATGTTAAAGAGGCTTTTGGTGCTACTGTTGGGGTCATTGGGTTTATTCATCAGTAAGGAGGATACTTCACTCGAGGCATTTCTAACTTCAAACCACAGCTCTCTGTTGTCTCTCTATTGTGCTGATCGGAATTTCAAGCCACTCTTTACCGCCTCCGCTATCTTGTACTTTCAACTGTTTACTGATAAACAAGGATAGGACAAGTAAACAACCAACTTTGCAAGACGTTTCAGCAACAAAGATTAAGTAGCTTCCTTTTAAGGCAAATTTTTTCCGTCTATTTTGTGGTCAACAATGAGGTAAATAAAGTTCACAGGTTATCAGGTTAATTAATCTCCCTGAAATCTTTCCAAAAATTGGGATCATTAGGCCCCGAAAGTTGAAATGTCTTTAATGAAGCTGCAGTGATGTTCCTTGGCATTGATTCAAAGTCAACAAAATAAAGTGTACAGCTTAACTTCTGCATTTAGAGGCCACAGATGGTAACACATAAGCCAAGACATTGCTCATGCTATTGAGTCTAGCAACTTTCTGTTACTGTTATATTTTAGGAAATTTGCTTATTGATAGAGCTGTCGACACAATGTCTTAGAAAAGATCAAGATCAATTGCACTGTTGTACGATCAGTAAAGAGATAGCTTTGTGACATTTTTAGCCAAGCTTAACACAAACAGAGAGCAGTACTTAACCTCTTAAAACCCACCTGCACACTGGCGGGTTAGGGTTTAGATCATAATCAACAATGTTTTGAATGATGGTAAAATGTCTTATAGCCATCAAAATGCTTCAGTATGCTATCAAGTGTCACAGAAGTGAGTAAAATGAATTGGCACATACTGCATTTTGATGACTATAAAAGCTTTTTACTATCATTCAGAACATTGTTGATCATCATTTAACCCTAAACCCTAACCCTAACCCGCTGGTGGGTAGGCGGGATTTAAGGGGTTAAATGGGATTATCTTTTCGTCTGGGACCAGCCAAATGACCATTCGAAAGTGTTGTTTCATTTGACTGGATGTGATTTGTACAGCCGTTGGTGGCTTTGACTTACCACAGCATTTTTGTGTGCTGGAGTTTGTTAGCCTGTAACGACATCAGTTCAGGCAATAACCAGATCGGGAACTGAGAGAGAGCAGTGTCGGTTTCAGCAACTTTTCGCATGGTTGACGAGCAAACACCAGAGAAAAGAGCAGAGGAACAATTATTGGGGCTCAGGGCTATGAAAGTCCTCATTTTCACTGGCGAGACAAGGCTCGACTTGCAAAACAAAATGGGACTCTGAGGTGGGGACTTGGCCTAGGATTAATGGCCGGAGTTGGAGGCCAACGGATCCCTATGACAAAGTAATGAAAGAAAGACGTATGGCTGGAGTTCAGCCTGGCCGAGCTTGGGGGCCTCCATGCCTGACAAACACATTATGTGCCAGATGAACTGACGGGAGCAGAATACAGAAAAAGACTGTTAGTGGAGGAGGCACATACAGTATAAACCACGCTACATAAGGGACAGAGAGCTCAGTAGCAGTCAACATTCAGATTCCCTCCAGCGCCTCGCTTGTTAGCAGCATGGAGCTTCTTGTAATTTGTTCATACATCCACAGATTGATCAATAAAATAGGTTAAATATGCAGTTTTGCAGTTTTATTCTCCTAATCCTGTATTCAGTGTTGCTGCCATTACTTTATAACTAACTGCTGTGTCACAGTGTTGTTCCAATCAACGATTACAGCCAATCAGAAACAAATTAATTAATGTTATTGCTTGGTGGGGATCTTCAATTTGTTACATCTTCATTTAACATCCTGGGCCATGTTGTATGGAGTCAAAACAGTGCCATGAAAATGAATAAATCTGTAAAATAATAAGGAAATAAATGTTGAATTATAAAGAGAAATACATAACCAAATAAATAAATGTGGAAATATACAGTAAAGACAAATAACCAATTATAAAATAACGATTATAAGCACTTTCATTTCTTTCACATGTATACGTTCATTTATTTCTGTATATTTATTTACAATTTTTTTTTAAATATAAAGTTCTTTTTTGCATATAAATTACTTTATTTTTAATCTAATATAGAGTATATGTGTTAAAGAAAAGTAAAGTGATGAAAATAAATAAATTACATTATATAAAAATAATACATATTTACATAAACGTGTATTACATTATACACATGTTTATGTAAATATGTATTATTATATTATTATAATATTATTTTTATAAATACACAGAAAAAAATAAAACTACATAAAAAAAATGTTATGCAAACATGAATAAGTAAAATTAAATATATTTGTAAAAAATATATAAATTAATATATTCAGAAATAAATGAACAAATAAATGAGAAAAAATAAATGGAAATTCTTATAATAATTATTTTATATTTGGTTATTTGTCTTTATATATCCACATTTATTGATTTACTTATTTATTCTTTTATTTATTCCTCTTTATATTTTTCATATTTATTTTCTTATTCTTTTACAGATTTATTCTTTTTTATGGCACTCCTATAACTCCAAAATGCTGAGTCATATATGAGATAAAATAACAATTCATCCAAGTAAAAGATGCCTGCCAAATTAACCTTAACCCCCTAACTGCAAAAACACAAGATACTTTATTAAAGGGGAAGAAAACATCAACGGCTAAGTGCACAAAGGAATCCAGAGTGCTGCAAATGTTTTGTTCTGAAGAGTGATGAAACATTTAAAGGCATTACAAAATAATGAGCTACCTGCCGCCGGCCTCGGCTATCTTTTTTCCTAGCTGCCCTCTTATGTCTCCCTTTACACACTCAGGAGTGGCAGGGTGCTGTTCTCTCTCGTTGCACCCCTCACCTTTGCATTAGTAGTTAGAATGGAGAGTGGAGTGGCAGCTACCTGTGGCCACTCAACAGGTAATGACCCACTGCCTGTATAGTATGTGTGTGTGTGTGTACTGAGCGTGGACCATAGGTAAGACAAGAGCTTTCAAGCTCCTTACACCCTGATAGAGTGTTATCAGATGTGGCAGTGCTACAGTGTTCCTACAGAGTGGATGAAACAAACAGAGGTTTTCAAGTCAAACCTGAATTGGAATCCTCAGGACTGGTGAGAGGGCAGGGATAACTGGCAAGTAGATAGTTTTCCCTCAGTCCATTCAATTTCTGAACAGATGCAAGGAAGTATTTGGGATATTTCAGGTCTTAAAGTAGGTTTTTAGACCTTTCTAGCATCTGAGAGGCAGCCTTAGATCAGCACCATGGACAGCAGCCGGAGCGCAAAGTTTATCAATGCTAACTTAACACCCTCAGTAGCCAAATGTTATCACAGACACATGATTTCGTACATTTTCCAACATATGAGACGTAAAAATTACAGTGCTATAGATTTAAATCCTTGATCCCACTCCATAATAACAAAAAGAAACCAGTACTCACCCTTTAGAAGTTTATCCTACAGAACCATGTCCTTTTTTATTGGACTGTCCTGGCGACGCAGCGCGATGTGGCACGCCGTTTTGAGCTGAACTTTTGTCAGACGCCCATCTGTTTCTATTTATTCCTGTCGCTCGCCTTGAAATCGCCTCATTGGACCAGGAGCGGCTGAAGTTGAAATGGGGAGTTTCAATACGATACCTCCTCATTTCACTACAAAAACTTAAATAAGGTGGCAGCTGGCTGGAGGGAGATCGTCTGAAAGTTCCCTACTGCTGTTGGCTATATTAGGGATGCACCGATCCAACTTTTTCAGTCCAGATACCGATAGCCATACCTGGGCTTTGGGTATCGACCGATACCAAGTACCGATCGGATACCGGTGTTTAATTAATAAGCTGTATGCCTCACTGTGTGGAAGTGACTGGGATCATTCTTTTATGTGTATCAGGTTTGACTTTAACATCGCTTTCCTAACTTTGTAAAACAAAATGTAAAAAATAAATACATAGATATACATTTATCGAATTATTTATTATCAAAATAATAACTTGTACACCAGCAACTTGGTAAAAAAAATCTTCAAAATTAACAGGAATTAAGTGTAAACCTTTTTAATGCAGCAAAGAAATTGGTCAAAACTTAAACAGGAATTCATATTCCAGTATGTAATAGTATATAAACATAGAATTGAATTGAATAGATCGGCCCTGCTGTCACCGATATCCGATCCAGCTATTTGAGTCACTAAATATCCAATCCGGTATCGGTATCGGTGCATCTTTGGGATGATTGTATGTCATATCCAGTTAATACCACAATATTAAACATGTGTTTTCTGTTTAAAAAGAACAAACATGGGAAAGGAGTCTATCGCATGATTTTAGCGTGTTATCCCATGTTTAAAACCTGCATATGCACGCTCATTTTGGGTATACGATGCTCAAGCTGCTGCATGTTTCTTAAGGGGTTAGGGTTTTGTTTGTCACAGCCATGGTCTGGCCTATACACTCCAGTTACACTGTGTACCAAGCCACTTCATTGGAGTGGGTGAGTCACTTGTGGCCTTTCTAAAAGAAGTGGATGCCATCCCCCGGGAAATTAAGGAGCTCCTGTAGTACAGAGCAATGCTATTTCTGGATTCAACTGTCTCTTTTGCAGCAACGTTCTGGTTCCCGAGAAGAGACAGGAGACTTAGCGTGTACTTGTACATACTCTGATCTGTACATTGAACAGGGTACAGTAGGCACTATAACTGGTCCACATAGGTAATCAATATAGTTTTGTTTTACAAGCGTAAAGCCAGAAGTAGTAGGAAGCTGAAAGAACAGGTAACTAGTCCTGCACCTTAAATGTTATTGACACAATGCTCGAGGTACTGCAACGCCAGATAATGTCGACCTTTACAGTAGAATTCCTCATTGACGCACAGGATAACATTCCATTCATTCCTATTCATTCAATATGAAAAGGTTCGCTGGCAACCGCAGTAAACAGGTGGGCGCCGATGGTGAAGAACATTTTACGCGCTCTACTAATAGATCAGTATTATGCAATCGGTCAATAGATCAGAACAATAAGCATCAAAGCAGAGCAGCAGGAGAGGCAGATGAAAGCCAAACTGTGAGGAACAATCTGCACTTTAATTCGGCCTTTACAAGATCTTAATGATGCCCATTAGATAGGATATAGTAGAGATGTAGGGAGGATGAAGTAAAGATGACTCATTGCATGTCTGTTATTCTACCCTGCAGCACAATAAGAGTGATGATTCAGAGAAAAGAAGTATATAGAAAATAATATGACATTGGGGCTGCCTGTTGTTCGCACTGTAAACAAACCTGAGACCAAAACTGCAACCCGTCGCTAAAGAAAGTCGACCTTGACTGAGCAAAAACATTTTTATTTTCAAAGACAGTCTTGTGTTCCTAATGCAAAACAATTAATTTGTAGTACTTAAATTATGAAAAAACTACTGACAAACTCCAGCAACTTTACGTTCGATCACTCTATCACTTCTGTGTTTAGTTACCATTGAATTGATTGATATAGGACTCCTATATATGGTGAATTATAAGGTTTCATTATCATCATTACATATCTAAATAGCCACGT